>MU787825.1:6366-18923 GCA_026770625.1 Nicotiana glauca | reverse complement strand
AGAATGGACGGCAGAATGTCAGGAAGCATTTGACCAAATCAAAGGGTATCTATCAAATCCACCCGTATTGGTTCCACCCGAGTCGGGAAGACCGTTGATTCTCTATCTAACGGTCCTGGAGAATTCGTTTGGTTGCGTATTGGGGCAATATGACATTACAGGAAGGAAGAAGCAAGCCATATATTATCTCATCAAGAAGTTTACAGTATATGAGGTTAAGTACACTCAACTTGAGATAACATGTTGCGCCCTAACTTGGGTGGCACAAAAGTTGAAACATTATCTGTCATCATATACTACTTATCTCATTTCACGCTTGGATCCACTGAAGTATATTTTCCAGAAGCCTATGCCCATAGGGAGGTTAGCGAAATGGCAGATATTACTCACAGAATTTGACATCATCTATGTGACAAGGATGGCCATGAAATCCCAAGCATTGGCCGATCACTTGGCTGAGAATCCTGTTGATGAAGAATACGAGCCATTGAGGACGTATTTCCCTGATGAAGAAGTGATGCATATAGATGAGTTGGAGTTGACCGAAGAACCAGGATGGAAGCTTTTCTTTGATGGAGCTGCAAATGCAAAGGGAGTTGGAATAGGGGCAATACTTATTTATGAAACATGACATCATTATCCTGTTACGGCTCAGCTGCGTTTCTATTGTACCAACAATATGGCTGAGTATGAGGAATGCATTTTGGGCATACGGTTAGCCGTAGATATGGATGTCCAGGACGTCTTGGTCTTGGGAGACTCGGACCTCTTGGTGCATCAGATTCAGGGTGAATGAGAAACACAGGATTTGAAGCTCATACCATATCGACAATGCTTGCATGATCTGAGTAAGCGATTCCGATCAGTGGAGTTCAGACATATCCCAAGAGTTCATAATGAGGTTGCCGATGCTTTGGGCACTTTAGCATCGATGTTGCACCGCCCGGACAAGATTCATGTTGACCTGTTGCATATTCACGTTCGTAATCAGCATGCTTATTGCAACATGATAGAGGAAGAAATGGATGGCGAGCCATGGTTTTATGATGTCAAGGAATACCTCAGGATGGGGATATACCCGGAGCAGGCCACCGGAGATCAAAAAAGAGCCATTCGGCGATTGGCAAATGGATTTTTCCTTAGTGGAGGAGTGTTGTACAAAAGAACACCAGATTTGGGATTGCTGAGATGTGTAGATGGCGAGAAAGCCACGACAGTTATGACTGAGGTACATGCTGGAGTTTGTGGGCCATATATGAGCGGATATGTATTGGCAAAGAAGATTCTTCGAGCAGGGTATTATTGGCTCACCATGGAGCGTGATTGTATCAATTTCGTGCGGAAATGCCATCACTGTCAGATACACGGAGATCTGATTCATTCTCCGCCAACAAAATTGCATACAATGTCGGCGCCATGGCCATTTATTGCATGGGGCATGGATTTCATTGGACCTATTGAGCCGGCAGCTTCCAACGGTCATAGGTTCATTCTGGTAACCATCGATTATTTCACTAAGTGGGTTGAGGCTAAGACTTTCAAGTCGATAACCAAGAAGGCAGTGGTGAATTTTGTTCATTCCTATATCATCTGTAGATTTGGGATCCCAAAGGTGATCATCATGGACAATGGTTCTAATCTTAACAGTAGTTTGATGAAAGAAGTCTGTCAACAGTTCAATATTACGCACCGTAATTCCACCCCGTATCGTCCCAAGGCGAACGGCGCAGTTGAGGCAGCCAATAAGAACATAAAGAAGATACTGAGAAAGATGGTAGAAGGATCCAGGCAATGGCATGAAAAGCTACCATTTGCATTGTTGGGTTATCGCACTAATGTTCGTACTTCAGTAGGTGCAACTCCTTATTCGTTGGTATACGGAACTGAAGCAGTGATACCAGCAGAGGTTGAAATTCCGTCCCTTCGGATAGTCGCTGAGGCCGGGATTGATAATGATGAATGGGTCAAAGCCCGATTGGAGTAGTTGAGCTTGATTGATGAAAAGAGATTAGCAGCAGTATGTCATGGCCAATTGTATCAAAAGAGGATGGCAATAGCATATAACAAGAAGGTGCGTCCCAGGAAATTTGAAGTGGGACAGCAGGTGTTGAAACGAATCCTGCCGCATCAGGCCGAAGCAAAAGGCAAGTTCGCCCCGAACTGGCAAGGACTGTTTATTGTGACCAGGGTGTTATCTAATGGCGCTCTATGTCTGACAGATGTCGAGGGAAGGTGCATCGACATGGCTATCAATTCTGACGCAGTCAAGAGCAATTATGTGTAATTTCTTTGATTGTAATTGTTGTTTATTTGTTTTGTTTGTTTGTACTTGGCATTTATCGGAGAATGAAATGACAGAGGCAATTTTTCTACTATCCAAACACTTTAACCTTTGCTTCCCCCTTTGAGCCTTGATTATTCTTTCATACCCCTCTCTTGGAATCATTAATGGAAAAAAAAAGAGAAAAATAATAACAAAAAACAAAGTCACAAGAAATACAAAGGAATCTAGTGAACTACGTTCGACCTGATTCCTCAAAGAGGATACGTAGGCGCCTCACGGCTCGGTCAAAATGTAATAAAAATCAAAAATCCCCCAAGCAAGAAAACTGTGGCAGAAGTTATGTTTTAAAATTTTGGGAAAAATTTGATTCCGAGAGTTGTAATGTTTTACCCATCGAAGTTATTTCGAATTTTTGATATCCTTTTCTTTTATCCATGCATAAAAAAAAAGCCATGTTGATGTCCAAAAAGACCTCCCGATCAGTATCCGAGAGGTACCAAGTCAGGCAAATGAAAGCCGAGAATAACACACTGATCTCCGACTGAATAAGGATCATGAGCTGAAGGAATTGATAGCCAAAAGAATCCCCTGTGGAGAGAATCTTATCGGTAACACTCCAATCCCCAGTAGAGAAAGAAAAATAAAATGAGAGAGTCTTATCGGTGAAAACTTTCACAGGCACCATAAGGCGACGAAAGCTGAGAGAAACAAAACGAGAGAGTTTTATAGTGAAAACCTTCACGGGCACCATAAGGCGACGGGAGTTGAGAGAAATGAGAGAGTCTTATTAGTGAAAACCCCTCGAAGGGCACTATGAGGCGACAAGATAAGATTGGCGGAAAGGATCCGTATTTGGCAAAAAATGGGGTACTTGCCCATCCCCAGCAAAATGAAGCCATCAGAAAGATTGATTGATAAATAGACTGGGTTGGTTAGATCCGGAATGCACAACGTGATCGTTGGGACCGGTTATACCATTCAGATAAGTTCTTTCTCTTTTTTCTTTTTCCCCAGCATTTGTTCAGAAAGACTTCTTTTTTGTCTTTTTCTATCTTTTGAAATCATCACATTTTCATTTCTTTGTTTAAAGACTTTTTCTCCACCAGTTTGTTTTTGAGAAAGATTTTTCAGAGCTTACTACCAGTTGCCAAAATAGTGCAAAGTAGAATGTGAATAGGCCCAAGACAAGGCAATAAAGCGAAAAGACGTTTGTTGCAGGACCAAATGATGGATTGGTTTAGAATTTCAGGGGAAAGCAGAAAAATAGCAGTTGAGAAATTGGTGAATAAGGATCCTCAAGAAGAGGGAGCCGACCCGGTAGATTATCGACCAAGATGTTCGGACAACACAGAGCGGGGAAGGGAGAAAGGGAAAAACCACCCCCAGCAAGAATACCATCCCCAGCAAGTAACATCATTCCCCAACAAGTTCTGGGGAACACAGAGCAGAGAAAAAAGGAAAGGGAAAAACCATCCCCAGCAGGAGTGGCACGACCACTCACCATGTTTTAAACTAACCAGTTTCCTTTGATTTGAAGCAGGAAAAGGAAATGTTATTGACGGCGGAAAGACATGCCACAAAGAAGATCACCAAAACTGGGGCAAAAAATTTTCTGGTATTGTTGAAAATTTTCTCGAAGGAACGAGGAAATCAATTCAAGTTACTTTTAAAGTTGTTGCATTCGGGAGCCCGCCCGTAGAACGGAGGTGTTACTTTTAAAGCTGTTGCATTTGGGAGCCCGCCCGTAGACTGAAGGTGTTACTTTAAAGCTGTTGCAGTCGGGAGCTCGCCCGTAGAACGGAGGTGTTACTTTTTCAGTTGTTGCATTCGGGAGCCCGCCCGTAGAACGAAGGCGTTACTTTTAAAGTTGTTGCATTCGGGAGCCCGCCCGTAGAACGGAGGCGTTACTTTGCAGTTGTTGTATTCAGGAGCCCGCCCGTAGAACGGAGGTGTTACTTTGCAGTTGTTGCATTCGGGAGCCCGCCCGTAGAACGAAGGTGTTACTTTGCAGTTGTTGCATTCGGGAGCCCGTCCGTAGAACGAAGGTGTTACTTTTCAGTTGTTGCATTCGGGAGCCCGCCCGTAGAACGGAGGTGTTACTTTTAAAGCTGTTACATTCGGGAGCCCGCCCATAGAACGGAGATGTTACTTTTAAAGCTGTTGCAGTCGGGAGCCCGCCCGTAGAACGGAGGTGTTACTTTTTCAGTTGTTGCATTCAGGAGCCCGCCCGTAGAACGGAGGTGTTACTTTTAAAGTTGTTGCATTCGGGAGCCCGCCCGTAGAACGGAGGTGTTACTTTTAAAGCTGTTGCATTCGGGAGCCCGCCCGTAGAACGTAGGTATTACTTTTAAAGCTGTTGCAGTCGGGAGCCCGCCCGTAGAACGGAGGTGTTACTTTTTCAGTTGCTGCATTCGGGAGCCCGCCTGTAGAACGTAGGCGTTACTTTTAAAATTGTTGCATTCGGGAGCCCGCCCGTAGAACGGAGGCGTTACTTTTAAAGTTGTTGCATTCGGGAGCCCGCCCGTAGAACGGAGGTGTTACTTTTAAAGCTGTTGCATTCGGGAGCCCGCCCGTAGAACGGAGGTGTTACTTTTAAAGTTGTTGCATCCGGGAGCCCGTCCGTAGAACGGAGGCATTACATTTCAGTCTTTACATTGCATGTCTTGAAATCAGTAACCCATCAGAAGACAGAAGGTTACAACAAAAATCCCCAGTATAAATTCAAGTGCAGAAATCAAAAGGAAGATAAGACAAATCTCAAGAGAAGCAGTCTTTGAACCAGTGTTATCCCCAGTGGACAGAACAAAATGATGAAACTTGTGTTCAGAAAAAGCAAAAGGGCAGTGTCGTCCCCAGTAGTTTTCGAAAGAAAGAAGCACCGGAGGAAACACAAGCCGACAAGAAAGCAAGGCAACAAGAGCAAGTTGAAGATAGATAAGATTTGTAATTCCTAGTTTAGTCTAGCTTCTCGTTTTCTTTTGAGCATGGTGTAACAAGGAGATCGGTAAGCAGTAATAACAGCATGCAGCAGCAGTAACAGCAAAATTGCAGTTCCATGGTAGTCCCAGCTACCAAAACTTCCCGAACTACATCGACCTGATTCCCTTTTAGCCAGGGATATGTAGAAGACCTTTTGAAGCAAAGGTTCGGTCAAATCTTTTCAAAATGCTTCACACGGAGTATTCTGACGGGCAAAAATCGCTCGAATCCGCTCACTTTATCTTTGCACGAAAACCCTTTGTGTTTTCGGACAAAGAGGGGCAGCTGTGAGCACGTGATTTTTGCTTTACGAGAACTACTCCAAAAGAAATCGAAAAATAAAATAAATATCCTTTGTGTGCAATTTTGAAAATTTGCGTGACATTTTCTGGATAATTGTTTGCATTTTGTCCGTTGAAAATTTATTTTGTTCTAATTAATAAAAAATACAAAAATATATGCTGCCTGCACATTTAGGATTTAATTGTGCATTTTGGAATCAATTAAACTATGTTTTGTTTAAAAGAATGAAAATCACAAAACATATGTATTTTGGTAGTTTTGTCATTTTTATTGTTTAATTGTGTGATTTTATTTTAATTAATGTTGGATCTTGTGTGTTAAATATTGTTAAAGGTTAATTAATATCTTTTAAGGTAATTTTGGTTTTACAACTTGTTTTAGGATTTTTGGTAATTAAAAAAGGGATTTAAAAGAAGAAAAAGAAAGAGTGGAAAAAATGAAGAAAACTCGGTTTGGGCCAAAACTTTAAAATGAAATCGGGACCAAATCAATACCAAATGACCCGGTCCAAATGACCTGGTCTCTCAGAGGTCCAAACGACACTGTTTTTGCACAAATAATCTGAGCCGTTGATTCGTTTCAATCACACGGTCCAGTTCAGTCCCCATAACCAACCAAACGACGCCGTATGGACGTCTCAGATCTGAGCTGTTCCTTCCATTTGATCCAATGGCCTCAAGTCTCCCCCACAGCTCGATCCTTTTAGACCCGGGTCGACCCAGTCTCTCAATGAGACCACACGGTGTCGTTTCACTTAGGTGAGAGATCCAGGCCGTTGATCTCATTTGATCCAACGGCCAAGATCAAACCATCCCCCACTATATAAGGATAATATCTCACCCCAGCCCCCCAATCCAAACACCCCCTTCTTACCCCTTCATCTCTCTCAAAGCTCAGAGACGGACCAGGCCAAACCCTAGCTGCCCTCGTGCCCCTTCGCCTGAAACCCGGTGGCAACGACGCTGCCGGTCACCAGATTAATACCCCTAAGCCACCCAACCACCCTGAACACGAATCCATGAACCGTTTGCTTCGAATCATTCTCCATCGTCTCGAATCTTCGTTTGAAGATTCGAGCAAAACATTAGCTTACCACAACCAAGCCCAAACTCATGCCAGACCTCCCCCTGACCTCCCTCGTTACCAAACCACTCTTGGTTTGGTTCAAATCTGGCTAGAAACGTTCGAGCCCCGAATCGAACATAAGAACCCTAGAAATTCCAAACATGGAATCTGTCCAAATTAAAGGAAGATTTGGGGTCTAATCGACCTTAGTCGAAGTGTTCTCAGTTGAGAACACTAGATTAAGGCCCGTTCGACCTCAAAGGTGTTCGAGTCTGAGTTCAAACCTGGGTCATCTAGATTCTGAGTTTCGGAGGTAATTTTTCCTCTCCCTTTGTTCTATTTGTGTTCTTAATATCTGTTTGTGTGTTTAGTTTAGTCTTAATTGATTTTTCAATTTTTTATGTCAATTATTCTGTCCATCTCCAGACCTTTTATTTGGTCGACTCTTTTTCTGTCCATTGTTAAATATGTGTTATAAACTATATATTCAATTTGAATAATGTCGTCGAATAATTAGTTTCATAAGTCCCCTGCTCCTGTCCAAAGCCACATTAATCACCCTGTTTATATGTTTGATTCTGTTTGTTTGTTACTAATTGTGTATGTGTAATCGATTAAATAAGTGACGTCAATTAATTTGATTAAAAAACTAGAAAAAGCATGATAGTAGTCTATTTCTGTTCATTTCAGTATGCTTACTATCTTGCCTCTTTTCTGTGCCAATGTTGTATTGAAATGAACCTGCTGGTGTGTTCAGTTTTCATCTTTGAAACCAAGCAGCCTGTTCATTTATATGTTGCACTTTGTTCTCTTTGGTTGTTCACTTGAACCTCACCTCTTGATTCATAAATGCTTCAATTTTAGCTTGACTTTAGCAAATACCTGTTTGATTAGTTGGTTGGAGTTGATTAGGATTGGTTCCTAATATGATCAACTCATTCCTAATTTTGATCTTGACCTTCTGCTTTGAATCTACTGCCTGAACTCGTTTAGGAATTGGATATAGCTGTAGTAATTTAGTTGATCAATTAGGAGATAATTAGAAATCAGTCTTTGTCAATTGTTGGGTTTGAACTTATATAGGTTTAATAACAGGCTAACAGGCTTAGGGTAATACAATAATTTTCAAGGGTTTAAGGGGGGTAACTTGGGGATTTTACAGGCCTGCAAGTAGTTTGAACTTAAGGGTCTGTCAAGTGGTAATAAATGTCATTAGTTTAAAAGCAATGGGGGACAAGACATAAGAGCATGGGGAGTTAATAGGAATATTTTAATCACCCTATGACTCTTGATTGAAACACTAGGGAACCAAGAGTGGGAAACATGAATTACAACAAGAAGAAGGCATTAGGAGTGGGGATTGAGAGGGTATGGGCAGAATTAGTTCTGATGATTTCAAGGCAGACCTTAGAGGTCTGTTTTAGGCTATAAATAGGTCATTTAGGACTAGAAAAAGGATGGCTTTTACCTCAAAGAGTTCAGTAATTAAAGAGTGAAAAATAGGCTAGATTTTCTAACAAGAATTCAGAGATAAAAAGTTTAAGTAGGCTGTTTTCTTACAGTTATTTTTCAGAGAATCTAGGCTGAATTTTTACACTAAAAATTCAGGTAGTTTGAGAATGTTTCTATTTTGGTGTTAAAGAACAGAGATTCAGAACTGTTCTATTGCATCTCTTGCATCTGGTTCCCTTCTGTTTCTGATTGTGATTGCACTTTGGTTTGTTGGGTTTCACGTGGTATTTCCTGGGTTATGCTATTGGATCAGCTGTTACTGTTTCATTGAGTTCTGCTGGATTTTCTGTTGTTTTTAAATCTGTCCCTAGGTTTTCTGTTTGCTGGTTGTTACTGGTTGTTGCTGTTTGTTGCTGGCTGTTGTATGCTACTGTTGTTCTGCTGATCTTCCTCTTCTTTTGCTTCCTATACTAGGTACACTTTCGAGTCACACTGTGATATAGCTGTAAAAGTGAAAGAAATGCTCGAGTAACTAAATACTTAGTGTATTTGTAATTCAGTAGGTAAGCAATAAGTAATTGTATAATCTATTTTTGTAATTCAATGAAGTATGTGGATTGTGGATTTTGCATCTGATAATGACTGTATTGGACCAGAAATGTTGCTTTCTTAGTTGTAAATTTGGTAATTTAATACTAATTTCAGCAGCATGGACTTAGAAATCAAACTTCCAAAGTTAACTGTACTTTCTCGAATAAGTTAAGCATGCCCATTATTGTCAAATTGTCTAGTTAAACAATTGGAATAAAATGAAGATATCTTGATTTTCTTTATTTTGAATCTGCCTGTTGAAACTCATTAGTTCCCTAGTTATAAAGGTTTCAATATTGTCAGCAATAGGTAGATAATAATTGTAGGCAGCCCACTTGCTCAAAATTTGAAGTATATTGTTTAGCTTCATCATGTAATGCAATTGGCGATAACTTGTGTATGCTAAATCGAACTCAAATCCGTTTTCTGCGAATTGAACGTTGAACCAGGCCTAATATCAGAGTAAGATGGCCCAGGTCCCATTTATTACTACATGCGTTGGACCTGGGCCCACGTTGGCAAACGGACTGCCCATATGGCACCTATTTTCTAATTTAACAAACCGTGTTCGAAACTCGACTATAACAACTCGTAAACATGTAAATAAATTAGGAACTTTTCTTCTTTCATTTTAGAGACGGACGAAAAATAGAAGAATGTAGTCACTTTAGGATGATTCTTTTAAAATAAACAAGATGAGCCTCGCCCAATACAATGCGCAAGTTGCGGGGCCCTCAATAAATGGATATAATAATTGGATAGACTTCGGGATCGGCCGCTTAGTGAACTTCACGGCTTTTTCCCAAAAATAACAATGCGTTAGTCTCTTTAGGCACACACCTTAAATAACCTTACCTTATTAAAACCGAGTGCGCATTTATGCGACCCAAATCTAAATCTCAACGAAGTCGAAATGCGTCGACAAATCACGAGTACATTGATTGTGACATGGTTCGGGAGGCATTTCCATGACGTTGCAATTCTTTTAAAAACTAATGAATGAGACGAGCCTTGCCGAACAAAACACACAAGCTGCGGGGCCCTCTATACGTGTTTGTAAAGGTACTTAGACTTCGGGATGGGCCGATTAGCAGAAATTCACGGCCTTACCCAAAATAATGATGCGCTAGTCGCTTTAGGTGCATCTTTAATAAATTACTTCCTTAAATTTGGGTGCACATTTATGTGACCCAAATCCAAATCTCAACGGAGTCGAAATGTGTCGATAACCACGGGTACATTGACTGTGACGTGATTCGAGATACGTTTTCACAACGTTGCAATTCTTTGTTAAAATAATAATAATAATAATAAAAGCGCTAAAAGAGTTATAACTTGCATATAAGTGCATAATTGTTAAAATTAGATAAATAAGCCAGATATGACAGTTAAGCGACCGTGCTAGAACCACGGAACTCGGGAATGCCTAACACCTTCTCCCGAGTTAACAGAATTCCTTATCCGGATTTCTGATTCGTAGACTGTAATATGGAGTCAACTTTTTCCTCGATTCGGGATTCAAACCGGTGACTTGGGACACCACAAATCTCTCAAGTGGCGACTCCAACTCTTAATAATAAATCCCATTTCGATTGTTCTTTAATTGGAAAAACCCCCTTTAACACACCCTTCGCGGGGTACAGTAGCGAAAAAAGGAGGTGTGACAGCAGGTTCTAGTATTTTTGCACCTGCAGTTTTGGGACCGCAGGTGCGCTCTCGCAGAAGCGGTCGATGGGAGCGCAGAAGCGGAAATGGTGCTCAGGGCAGGTTCCGCAGAAGCGGAATCCTGGCCGTTGAAGCGGGTCCGCAGGAGCGGATACTTTGCCGCAGAAGAGGTCTTCGACCTTTTAAGTTGAAACCGTAGAAGTGGTGGATTGGGCGCAAAAGCGGTAACCGCGAGTTCGGTGTTCGAACCGCAGAAGCGGAAATCTGGGCAGAATAATAAGTTAAGCCTTCTTCACGAATTTTTGAAGGAGAAAACATTTGGGGCTTCGGACTTAGGCGATTTTTTGACGATTTTGAAGAGGGTTTCGAGAGTTCTCATCAGGTATGGATTCTTGGTCTTAGATTATGTTATTATGGTGCAAAAACATGGATTAACACCGAAAATCCAAGGGAATTAAGGTTAAAAATGGAGGTTAGGGCTTGAAATTTGAAAGAGTTTAAACTAGTGATTTGAGGGGCCAAATGGACTCCGATTTTTGTGAATTTGGTATGTATGAACTCGTGGCGAGATAAGGAAGCCGGTGATGTTAATTTTATAATTTTTCGAGACGTGGGCCCGGGGCTCGGGTTTTGCCAACTTCGTATTTTTGGGTGTTTTTCGAGTTCTTTCAATTGGGTCAGGTCCCATTAGCTTATCATAATGTATTCCTTGTGGTTTTGGCCAGATTCTACGCACGAGGAGGTTGATTTCCAAGGGAAGCGCAAGGCGAGCTAGGATTTCGGCAGGCTTGAGGTGATTAATGGTTATAAATGATGTTCTAAGGGTTGGAAACCCCGTATTTGCACTATGCGGTGCTATGTTGAGATGAAATACGCGCCGGGTGATGAGCGTGGAGACGTTACTGTTAGGGATTTGGACCCGGTCCATCCCAATTGATGACTCTATTATACTTTTTGACTGAGACTGAGCTTATATCCGTATATTTTGGGCTAGTTGCCATGTTTGGGGCCTTGTGCCGATCTGTAGAACCCTTAGGGAGCAGGTTGAGCTAATTGACCTCACTTTACCTGTTGAACACATACACTCAGTCATGTCCTTAGCTGTAAAGCAGAAGATATACCGGTCTTAGTAATTTGCACTCTAAATGAAAAATACTTGGGGTTGAATACCCTGTCTTAGCTGAGTGGGCCCGAGAGGCCAAGTCTATAATGACTGAGAGGGGTCAAGGACCCAATCGTGAGGATATTTGATATACACCGAATCGGGCTGCACGCCGCAGCAGTATATACATATACATGTATAGATCGGACTGCACGACGCAATAGTATATTATATGGATCGGACTGCACGCCGCAGTGATATATTATATGGATCGGAATGCACGCTGCAGTAGTATATTATATGGATCGGACTGCACACCACAGTGATATATTATGTGGATCGGACTGCACGCCGCAGTATTATAGCACTTGGGCTGTAGGAGCCCCTTCGGAGTCTGCACACACCCCCAGTGAGCACAGTTGACTATTATTATTGGATCAGGCTGCGCGCCGCAACGGTATATCTATTATTATTGGATCGGGCTGTGCGCCGCAGCGGTATATATATTATTATTGGATCTGGCTGCACGCCGCAGCAGTATATATTAGTATTGGATCGGGCTGCACACCGCAGCAGTGTTGGTAATTTGCCGGACTTTTGAGAGATTTTCACCTGTTTTCCCTGCTTAGCTATTGTTTACTGCCTTTACTGTTGGTTATAGAACTGTGTAGTGTTTCTACGAGAATTCTTACTTCCAGTTGTTATTTATTGCTATTACTCACTGAGTTGGAGTACTCACTTTACTCCCTGCACCTCGCGTGCAAATGCAGGTATTGTCCCCCGGTAGCGGGTTTTGAGCTGGTTGAGGGCGTTTCTATTGTAGCGGAGCAAGGTGACCGCCAGCGTTCGTGGCACTGGACTTATCTTTTAGATTCCAAATTTCATTTTATGTATATTTGGCCTTGTAGTTTTTTTCCTACTTCTTAGATGCTCGTGACTTGTGACACCCCGATTTCGGGCTGAGTCGGGATGGTTTCCCTGTTTTATCACATTTATTCTGCACTTATGATTTTATTATCCATGTTTTAGACTTATTCATGCTAAGTAACTGTTAAAAGAGGTATTGTTGTTTCTGTTGGCTGGCCTTGTCTTCACGAGAGATGCCATCACGACCGG
>MDKF011002915.1:0-42752 GCA_026770625.1 Nicotiana glauca | reverse complement strand
CAAATGCACCAGAACTCCCGTATATTATACTGGACCAGTCCCTGTTGCAGCAAAATAGTGGCTATTTTTCATTGAATTGGTAAACGCTGGCTATTTTTCATTGATCAGTGTGAAAACTGGCTATACCATGATATTTTAACTCAATTTTATCCCTTTAACTCTCCCTTCAATCCGAATAGTAGACGAGGCCTTTACATGGCCCATAATAGCATTCAATTTGACCTCTCCTTGATCGTGGGCTTCAGCTTCTAGTTCTATTGCCTGTTCCTCAATTTTATTATTAGCACCCACGAACTCTTTTGCCTCCAGGTTGTTGATAGCTCTATTTTTGTATTGGTGCCCAGGGTGGTATTTTTCATAGCACTTGAATCAAATGTTCTTCTCCCTCAACATCTCTAATGTCATGTTCCTTGGTTGTAAGGTTTTGGTGTTCACAATAGTGGAGTTTCTGGGGTTTATCGGGGGTAATGCAGGCTTGGGATTATTAGAAATAGTCATGGGCATCATATTGGAATTAAACTGGGAGGTTATTTGTTGGTAAAGGGCATTGAACGATTTTTCATGCAACCTTGCTCATTTATATGCCTCCATCAATAATTTAGGATCATCATTTTGTACTAAGGGTAAGATATCGGGCTTAAGTCCACCGATAAAACAATAAATAAAATAGGACTCTTGAAACATGAGATTAATCAAGACCACTAAACATTTTAATTCCTCAAATTTTCGTTTATAGCTCTCAACATCAGCAGTTTTTTCCAAACGATTAAATTCAGTGACTATCTCAACGTGTCGTGTGTTACCAAATCTCTCACACACATCAAAACAGAATTGGGCCCAAGAGACCCTTCCTCCATGGTCCTTTATATAGCTATCGAACCAACTATCAACATAATTCTTTAGGATGCCAGAGATCGGACTCTGATACAAAAATAGTATCAGTGCTGCTGCTACTAATTATATTTTGAGAAACTTTAAAAGACATAAATTAAAATAAAGGGAAATAGAAGATTTCATTCATCACAATAATACTCAAATACAACGTTCAAGGAATAAAAAGCAATGCAACAGTGACATTAAGGAAGATTGTTAAACTACTCATGGGCAAACATGGTAAAAAAATGAATAATTTTTTTGTCATATAATTTGGACTAAAGTTAAAAAATTTACACATATAATAGGCACATATTAATAATATAAATTTAATATACAAATATTTAAAAAATTAATATAGTATTATTTTAATAAAATTACTATTAGAATCTTAGATCTAGAGTTCACTTGCTTAATGAAGGTGATTTCAATACGAAATTCTTCCATATAAATGCCACTGATAAAAGAAGGAAAAATAAAATTGCTTTTTTTAAAGACTCCGAAGGAAATTGGATTGATGATCCTAAAATAATGGATCCCACTTACTCCTACTTCCAACATGCTTTTACTACTAACCATGACAACATAAATTGGAGTTCTATCAAATCTGACCCCTAGTCATAAAACTATTGACCGATCATCTCTTGATAATATTATACCCCCTCCGAAATAACAAATCCAATTTTCTCCTTTAAACCTTTTAAATCACCAGATGGACTCCACCCATTTTCTTTCAGAAATATTGGCAGTCTTCTGTAACAAATCTTTCCCTACAAGCTTTTGATTCTGTCATCCTTCCAATAGATATCAATGATACATGCCTTCGTCTTATACCAAAAATTTCAAATGCTAACAACCTTAAGAATTTCTGGCCTATTGGGTTATATAACACCATTTATAAAGTGGTTACAAAGATCATTGCTAATAGATTAAAATCATACCTAGTTAATATTATCAACCCTTATCAATTTAGTTTCATCAAAGAGAGACGAGCTAGTGACAATGTTATAATCATTCAAGAATTTATGTTAAAAATACATAAACAATTAGGATCAAAAGCTAATATGGTCCTGAAAATAGATCTTGAAAAGGCTTTTGATCGTTTGGAATGGTCCTTTATCTACAAAGCTCTCCGCCACTTTAAATTTCCTCCTAAGATCTCCAAACTCATCATGAATTGCATCACTACTAGCAAAATCTCTGTGCCAGTGAATGGTAGTAGAAGTTAATTCTTTTATCTCAATAGAGGTATTAGACAAGGGGATCCCTTGTCACCCTACATATTGATCCTCTATATGAAAATGATATCCATCCAAATAATTCATAATGTTGATATTAGAACTTTGACTCCAATTAGAATGTGAAAAATAATCAGTGCTTCTTGTCCCATCTATTCAATGCAGATGATTTTACTTTAATGTGTAGCATTGACAAAAAAATCCCCAACTATTATTCTTACCCGCCTCAAGAATTTTTGCTCAATATCAGGGCAGAAATAAATTACACAAAATCCAAAATTATTGTTTCAAAAAACTGCTCCAACACCACCTCAAAAGCCCTAGCTAAACTTTTTAACATTAAAAATAGCAAAAACTTTGAAAAATACCTGGGATTCCCAATCACTAACACCAAACCAAAACCATCTAATCGATTCATCCTATATAACATGACTAGGAAGATAACCTCCTGGAAATCAAATTTTTTCAATATGGCGGGTGGAACTACATTGGCCACCTCCACTCTAAATAGTATGCCGTATCATATCATGTAATATAATTACCTTTCTATGAAAATTCTCAAATATATTGACAAGATTCAAAGAAACTTCTTATGGGGTTCGACCAATACCTCCAAAAAAATTCACCCCATTAATTGAAAAACTGTTACTAGCGACAAGAGAAACGGGGGTCTTGGTATCCATACAGCTAAAGATAAGAATCTAATAAATTTGGCTAATCTTACTTGGAGATTAATTCACAACACTAATAAACCATGGGTTTATAATCCTTTCTTTGTTTTATGGCTCGACAAATAATTTTAAAAACTCCTCTTTCATATGAAAAAGCATAGTGAAGGGTTAGGATATATGTAACAAGGGGGTCAAATAGATTCCAAGCACTCACTTGACTATAAACATCTCGCACTCAAACTGGATTCCCAAATCTCCAAATTTTAAACTAATTATTGAGTCCTATCACAAAGCTGAGCAGTAGCCGGACCATTAGTAATATTTGGGTCAATAACAAATGAGATCCGGGAAAAATCTCATCCGAATTACCTTAAACCATAAAAAATAGTATTCTATCCATATACCCTAGGGATTGCATCAAAGACACCCTGACTTGTGCCCTAAGGGGAGATGGTAAATTTTCTTCGAAAAGTTGTTATAAGCTAGTTAGCTCCAATGAACTAAATAACACTAACTTTAGCTGGATATGGGATTTTCATTGCCCCAACAAGATTAAGTTTTTTTTGCAAAAATGTCTTCACAATAAACTTCCCAGTCGATTCTACCTTCATTATATAGGTATTAATATAGACCCTATTTGTCCTGTTTGCAACAAAAGAAAATGAATATATCGACCACATTTTTATTAAATGTGATGCAGTTCTCCAATTCTGGGATATGATAGGTTATTAGTTCCCTTCTCATTATAACACTTCACAATGGCTCACTAATATAAAGGACTTAACTACTCCCAGCTTATCCCCATATCTTTCATGGGTAGATTTATACCCTTTTGTTCTATGGAGCATTTGGCTCGACCTTAATAAAAATAATCATGATAACACCACTTACAATTTCAATCTTAAGAATTCTACTGTTTTAGCGGTCCAGTACAAGCTACTAACGCAAAAAGAACTAACTACTTTTCAAACCCACAAACCCCACAAAGGTTTTTATAAGCTCAATATCGATGGTGCCTTTAGAGAAAAAGAATATTTAGGGGGATTAGGTGGAATATTCAAGAACAGTAATGGCCACTGGGTAGCAGGTTTTCAACATCACTGCCCAGCCATATCATCCCTACAAACAAAACTAGAAGCGCTCAAAGAAGGCTTTAACATAGCAATGACCAAGGGATTTACTACACTTGTCATAGAAACAGATGCAACAAAGGTAATCAAAGCTTTACAATATGGATGTAAATCTCATGACATGATTATTTACTTTTGCAGGTGGTTAATGCTCCAACTGAAGCAACCATCAATCCAACATAACTTCAGAGAAGGAAACAAAGTAGCCCATAAGCTGGCGAGGAGGTTCTCAATCTTTCGAAGGAACATCTACCACTAGATAGGTTGTCTTCTTATGTAATAAATAAGCTGGAAACATAAAGGGGTGGCCATGTTTATTTTGTTAAAAAACTAAGTATTGAAGTATGGTGTAAGCTTGCCAACTTGGGTAATATTAATGTCCTTTAGACATGTAGTATCTCTAGTGATGTAACAAACAATATTCTGTAGATTTTATAATATATATTCGCTGTTGTCAAAAAATAAAAATAAATTATTAGATAAAATAACATGTTCAATTTTTTAATGACTAAGAAGCATAAAGAAATTGTAATAACACAAGAGGAAACTTGCCTCCCTGTAAAAAAATATCCTTTTTCATTCTTGGAGAACAATTCTATCAGTAAGAAAAATGAAGAACAAGGTAGGAGAAAGAAAAAGTGCACAATTATTAATTGTATTTTCGCAAGAAAAAGAGGTCTTCTTCGAGTTGATTGACAGCACATGAGAAAATTGAATCCATCCATTGTTGTAGAGAATCTTGTTCTTCTGCAGGTGCAATGTTACTTGACGATTCAGTAACAGCTGATACTGTTGAAAATTTGATGGATTCTTCAGCTTCTAAAGAAAGTGTAGGGCTATAACAATTAGACATAGTTTTACAACTTTTTCTCCATAAATCCACATCAAAATTTTCACTCAACATATTGTGGTATGCATTGTTTGACACTAAAAAATCAGTAGCATTTTCAGTACAATTCTCTGCTTCATTGCTTTTACCATATATCTCTGTTCTTGACAAAGTCTCTGTTTTATGATGATGTGTTGGTAAGTTAAGTTCCATGATTGTATCATCTGGTTCTTGTTGGTATTTTTCTTGGTCAATTGGCTTGTGAGTTAAAGGGTCTATTCCCACTTGCTTTAATTTCTTCTTAATTCGAGTATTCCAATGGTTCTTGATTTCATTGTCAGTCCTCCCTGGAAAATGTGATGCTATCTTAGACCACCTGCAAAAAAATTATTTATAGGCTTAAATATGAAGAATTTTTAGAAAAAGGTTAGTCACGCTAGTGAATTTTGAATATCGAATGGTTAAAATTAAAGAACAAAGGTATGATTGACAAATGAATAAAGACCTGTTACCAAGACGAGCATGAAGCTGTATAATCTGATCTTCTTCAGCTTCAGATAACGCCCCTCTTTTGAGATCAGGTCTCAAATAATTAATCCATCTCAGTCTGCAACTTTTTCCGCATCTTTGCAAACCTACAACACATTTCATGACATGTAGGATATAATTAAGTAATAAAAAATGTTTATTGTCTAACCGTTTGAACTTTTAGATGAAATGTTCACACAATTCAATATATGTTAATAGAGGCCTTGGGTTCAAGTATCGCATGTTTAATAGAATTACTACGTGCTTGGCTTAAGAAAAGAGTTTGATTGCATTTGGAAGACACTATTAATACTCAACTACAAGTGTACTATCTCTAATCGCTTATTCATAAAAATTTGTTTGACTATATATGATGATCAAATATAGGGACATATGTACAACAATAACAAATCTAGTGTAGTTCTACAAGTGAAGTCTGGGGAGGGTAGAGTGTACGCAGTCCTTGCCCCTACCTTTAAAAAGGCAGAGAGGTTGTTTCCAGTAGACCCTTGGCTCAGAAAAGATAAATGGAAGGGCAATAACAAGCAAACCAAATCTGATACCGAATCGAAAATACTAACAGAACTAACACCAAGAAATGCAAACAGAAAAACCTGAACAAAGGATATAACAAAATAGGGACATATATAGAGAGAGTAGAAATATATAGAAAACCTGCAAGCTTGGGAATGGTTCGCCAACATTGGATGCCATTGTTGAGAATAAAATGGACGAGCTTATGGTCTTCTTCTATAGTCCATGGACCTCTCTTCAATCCAACTCTATCACAACAAGGCTGCCTTCCCATTTTTAACTCTTTAAATCTATTTCAGAACTGGAGATGAAACTAGTAAACAGAAGAAGAAGCCAACATATATAGGTAGTAATAATTATTACAATAGTTTGTTTCACGAAAAGGAATTTATATTCGAAGCAAATAAAAGATACCGACAGATAAGCGAGGGATAAATAACAAAAGAGATATTCTTGCTTAAGAGGGTATATGCATGATTGAATGGGGAATAAAAATTGTAAAGGTATGCGCATGGAGGATTTGTTACATATAATTAATAAAAAGTGGCCAGCCACCATCACTATCAACTTTGCCATGGCAGCTTCTTAGCTAATCATTTATATTGAGAAAAACAATTTGACAAAAGTCATCTTCTCTTTGTGCTTTTTCCTTAAAACTCGTAGGGGTCGATTGTTTTATGGTTAATTAGTTAAGCGTGGATTATAATGCAGCGCTTATATATTATATGTAGGGGTGTACAAGCCAAACCATCAAGCCAAACCGAACCGATGAACCAAGTCAAACCGAAGAAAAAAATCGATTTGTGGTTTGGTTTGGTTGGTTTGATGTTGGAAAATAAAAAAACTGATCGCTCTTGGTTTGGTTTGGCATTAACAAAAAATAAGTCAAACCGAATCTAAACCAAACCGACGTTATATATAAATAAATTTTAGAAATTTTATACATAAAAAATAATCATTAAAATCTAATTTGTAAGTATTTTTTAAACTATTTTATAGTTTTCAATGTCTTGAGATATTATTTATTTGTGGGCTTGTAAATTCACTATCCACTAAGTAGATTCTATCTACATAACCTATATATCAAGCCCAAACTAAAACCAAACAAGACAAAAAATAATAAAATAGATTATTCCATATCTTCCCTATGTTCCAATTCCAAAATCAAAGAACCCCAAATATTGGAAACCATTCCCCCACATCACACGAGCTTCCTGCTTGTCATTTTGCTCACATAATTGGTGATTATTTTAGTGTTGAGGTTTATCAAGTTTACAGTGCTTTGCTTTGTCGCATGTTTGTTGTCATTTTCTATTATGGAAGGTCTTGGAATTATGATTTATACGAATAATTGGTATTCCTCATATATTATTAAGAAAAATAGTAATCATGCGGATAATTGGTGATTATTTGATCTCTTTTTCAAGAATAATATAACTAAAAAGGAAAACCGAAAAAAAATCGAAAAACCAAAAAAAACGACTAAAACCGAAACCGAAAAAACCGAATTTATGTTGGTTTGATTTGATTATGAATTTAGTAAACCGACATAATTGGTTTGATTTTGGTTTAATAAAAACCGAACCAAATCGCCTCATGTACACCCCTAATTATATGCGATGAAATATAACTTGTTACGTAGGGGTTGTCTAATTTAATTAAGGCATTTTGTCTTTAAATACTCTTATCCATGTAATGTTAATACAATTTTATCCTATGTATGTTTTATTTCGTACAAAATAATACATTATTCTTGTATAAGTTATATCAAAATTAATTGGTAATAAAATGTTTGGTTTTTGGAATTAAATTTAGCATAACTAAAGCGGAATTTGCGTCGAAAATCAAATGATGTACTAGTCATACTGTCATATAGTAGTATTTTATATTAGTTATATGCCGAAAATCAAACATCCTATACCTAAATACAAAATTTTATAGAGAATTTACATTTTCTTATACCTCAAACCAAATAAACCCTAATCAAGGGAAAGCAAACTACCATAATATAAACAGGTGTAGGTCACTCCTATTTCATATTTAGAAATTTCTAAGTGTATTAACTGCCAAAGTCTTCTTAACTAAAGTATCTTTTATTTTAATACTCAAATGGATGATATTCCCCAGCTGGTCCTTAAAAGCTGGCTAGTTTTGTCGTTGAGGCCAACTCCTTTTTCTGTCCATCCAATACATACAACGAACTCGTACTAAAGATGAAGATACAGAAGATACACCATATAATCATTGCAATTATTATGTTTAGTGCTTTTGTTAGTTAGGAATTTATTATGGTCTGTTAAATATTTTATGAACTTGAAGACTCTCAAAAATAAACAAATCCAAACATGACACCTAAGGTGGAAATGAATGTGCCTTTCCAAATACGATAAGCACCAGTGACAATTCTTGCTGGTTCAAAGTTCAAATAAGAACATAGACAACGTAACTAATAAGGAACCTTGAAGGTTAATATTGGTTGTAGCAAACAAATTGCTTTATTTGTAGGTTACATATCCACATTTGCTATAAATAATTTTTAAATTTGCTTATAAGTAGATTAATAGTGTAATTACACGTTAATACATTAAATATAAACCCCGAAAAAAAAATGATACTATATTTATTGCATGCGACAAAAGGGGAGATAAAAACAAACTGCTGAAAATTTGAGTTTACTGATTTTTTTGTTTTTTCTTTTTTTGTTGACTTTACTGAAGTTAATTTTTTTTTTTTTTTGGTACAAAAGATAAAATTGCAGTTAAAAGAAGTTCCACAGAGAGGGCGATGCATGTGATGCATCATATTAGGATAGCTAGTTTGGTCACTATTACAAGTAGGATTAGGAGGTAAGTTTGTGCAAAACATAGGCTAGTCACTAGTTAATACAGAATTTCCTACTATAGGAACTCCATCGACAGCTCTTGCAATTCTATGGTTTTGAGCAGCAAAAAGTGTTGTTATAGTTTCAATGTGTAGGTCCTGCTCATCTCGCATTGGCTTGATCTTCCTATAGTGAACTCCTCATGTTTGATCATGTTGTAAGAAATGCTAACAAAACTGGGGGCGATGCAAAAACAGTAGGTGGCATAATTGATTCCATCGAACAACCTTGGCTAATCTATCCGCCACCCAATTCTCCTCTTTGTATACATATGTGATGTCAGCATTATGCCCTGGTCCAGGAGGTGCCTTGTAATATCCCATGAATTTTAACTAAGAATATATTAGTCATTTAGTAATTAATCAAAAAAAAAAAAAAAGAGATGCACAAAAGAAAGAAAATTCAACCAAATCTATCAAAAAGAACTAATAAAACAAACAAAACAAAAAGAAGTATGTAAATGGGCTTTACCCATCAGCAACGTGGGGGCATAGGAGAAAATTTAAAAGAAAAAGAAATAGAAGGGCTTAAGGAATTTTGGGAAAAAAGGGACGCAGTGAAACATAAGCTTCAATTAGAGTAGAATTGAGATTTAAGAACCAAAAAAATTAAAGAAGGCTCATCCAGGTAAGAGGCAAAGAAAGCAAAGATGGGATTTTGTTGTCTCAGATTCAACAAGGCATAAGATTAGAAAGGAGCGCTGGTTTAGTCCTTGTTTCGCAAAATTTCTGCTCAACTGGGAAAGTAAATTTACATTCTTGAGCGATAAGCTCCAGATAATTACATATATTTTCCTCCTTTTGAAATAATAGAAATTTTGTATACATAATTCTTATAGGACTGAGTAGATATGATTTTGAAAATGGATTAAGAGTTTAAAAGATAAAGTTTAGAAAATTTGGGAAAAAATCATGAGACTTTTCCATGAATTAACTGGGTATATTATATGAATTGGTTGTATTAATAGATTTTGAATTGGTTTAAGTTAACTGTAGCAGTGACTTGGGATATTGAAATGGGTCTTGATATTTCGAGTGGAATAAGAGGGATTAGTTGGGTTATTATAATTCGGAAAATTAGGAGTCAAATATCAAACCTCGAGGGTTGGACATTCTAAATTAGCTATGAATTAGGGTAAACATGGAAATTAACATGAGATCGATATTATATAATTATAGATTGATTTGAGGAATTTGTGCGAATTGCTCGAGGTGAAGCATTTGGTATTTCGGCACGAGTACAGTGAGTAGTAATCTTACCGCAATTTGTGTTTTCATAACCTGCATGGTTTATACATTATTTTAAAAATAAATGTGTTATCGAATGTTTGAAATTGCATGTCGGACAAGTCCTATACTTGATATGGTACTGAACAGTTTACTTGAGATGTTTACTGGTTAATCTAAATGTTTCCACCATTACTATATATGTTTTACTGTTACTTGAGATGTTACAGTTATTTAAATTATTATCACCATTACTAGACATGTGTTTACTGTTACTTGAGACATGATTTCCATTACCGAAATAAAATTACAAGATTTGATAAGAAATGATATGCACTTTATTATTTTGAAAATGCTTTTGTACGAGTATTTACTGTTTACAAGAAAGAGTATAAATGGGAGGAGACTTTGAAGGATCCCGTAGCTAACGGCGGATTCGTTAGACCTGGTGCACCTTATATTTACAGATTACCGATTACAGTTATAGCCCTCGTTAGTAGGAAGGTAGAACTAGCATACAGTTACAGCTTTCCCTCGAGTAGGGACCTACAGTTATATTTGACTCATTTTACGAAGTGATCCATACAGTGATACAGATTACATGATCATTCCTTAGAAACCTTCCAAACATAAAGATTTGATATGACACAGTGCTTACCGAGCCTATTACTGAATTGTTAAATTGATTTCTATTACAGGAAACACATGATGAGACCGATTATTATTACTGTTTATTTTGAATGGGCATTTTAATTTTATGATAGTTCCTAATTATTATTATACATGCAAGTTTTCTGACTTTTTTCAATTAAAAAAAGGTTGTGGTTAAGTGTTATTACTCACTAAGCTAGTGACTCACTCCCCGCTATTTTTTTTCAGAGACAACAGTTGAAGGGCGAGGATTTCGTTAGTCAGACGCACAAGTTGACAGTTTCTGGTGAGCTCCGCATTTGTTCGCATGGGCGGAGATTTTATTTATTGTTATAGTCTTTTCTTTGAACTCTTAGACTTGCTCCATAGTCAAAAATTTTAGTGTCTTAGGTATTCTTCGTTATTATAGATTTATGTTGAGTATCGCTCATTCTTATGAAATTTGGAGATAAAGCAGTATTTCTAGTTATCAATGGGTGGACTATTAAAGGTAGATATTTATTTTGATTAATTAATAAGGTCATCGTCATTTGAATTGCTATTAGGATGTTTGGTTGCTGATTTGAGACAGGGAAATTTTTTGGATAGTCCAAAAACATGGGAAACTCTGTCCGTTTTTCTGTAAAATAACGATGAGGCTTACTTGAGGGCACTTGCTCCTAGGTGCCAGTCATGAGTCTAAATTGGGTCGTGACATGCCTACAATCAGAAATAAGGTTAGCGTAGTGCGTGTTGTCATTCTTAATAATTATGAATACCTCCAAGTCATCCACATTAACTTCTAGTGGAATCAACTGGTGATAATTTGTTAATTGCAATCCAAGGAAGAGCTCTTGTAATTCCTTATGAACACTTCTTGTCGGTGAGATATTTCCTGAAAATCCAATGATCCAATTCCCTTGGAAATCACGAATGAGCCCTCCCACACATTCTTTGCGGGTAGCAGGCGACATTGCTCCGTCAGTGTTCAATTTAAAATAGTTCGATTTGGGAGGAATCCATTTTATAGGTAGTTGTATTTGATTTTGTATTTGCTGGCCAGATAGGTAATTCAAGAGCTTGGTTATTGATGTGTTTTGGATAGATGTGGCGTTGAAGTTGATTAAAATTATTACCGTTTCTTGTAAGACAAATATTTCATAAGGTAAAGGATAGGAAAGTTTGTTGATTAATTTTGCGAGGCATAGTATTTCGTGTATTGTGTAATAGACGGAATAAGCATTGGGATGGCTGGAAAATCCTATTTATAAGGTTAATAACATCTAATAAGCCTAGTTGTGCCTGCCCGTTTTGTACGTTTAATGTAGGAAAATGTGATTTAGTGATTCAGTGTCTTTGTTACAAATTTTACAAAGATTATCCGGGATTATACCAATACGATGCAAGTAGCAACGTGTAGAGAGACGATTGTTCATGAGTAGCCACAGAAAAAAAATTATTTTTAGAGTTACAGGAACTTTCCAAATCCAATTAAATAAGGGTGTATTTGTTGTGTTGGGGAGGTGTTGGTACAATAGAGCCGTATATATTTATTTTACTGTAAATTGTTTATTTGGAGCTAAACCCCAGTAGATCGTATCTAAGGAGTAGTATAGACAGGCACATGGATTTTATTTATTAAGTTCTTTTTATTATTAGGGACTTCAAAAGGACATTTTTTCCAATCCCAGGCATTATTTGTCCCGTAGGTTTCAGTGGTATCATTAATATGGTTTAAAGGCAAAGGCCCTAAAATTGCAGACCTCATAGTAATAGATGGAGCGAGCCAAGCATCTGTCCAGTATTTAATATTAGAAGTGCTACCAATTTTCCATTGCACAACTAGCTGACAATGTTTCCAACCCAAAAGAATATTTTTTCATGTGTTGGAAAGACGCCATCTGGGAAGGGGATTTTTGTTATATTTATGTATTAGGGTTGTTGCCCAAAGTTGAGTGGGTGAGTGAAAAAGTCTCCAAGAGAGGCTAGCTAGTAAGGTATTAATTTTTATAGCCAAGCGTTGTATTCCAAGCCCTCACAAGGATTTATCAATAGTTATTTTTTGCCACTTGACCAAGTGAATTTTCCTTTTTAGGTCAATTGTACCCTACAGGAAGTTGTGCATGTACTGTTCCATTTTATGAATGATAGAATGAGGGATAGAAATATATTGCATAATATGATTGGAAAGGGTATTGAGGGTAGATTTGATAAGACTTGTTCTCCCTGCTAGGATCAGGAAAGTAATTTTCCAGCCAGCAAGTCTAGCTTTGAAGTTATCTAAAAGGAATCGAAAATTTGCTTTAGCAATCTTTGCTTGAAAAAAGAGAAGCCTAAGTATTTCCCAAAGGTTGTGCCCTCATTCATGTTAAAGCAAGAGAGGATGTTGTTGTTTTTTATTGGTGTTACAATTTTTGGAGAAAAATATTTTTAATTTTAGGAAGTTTATAGTTTGGCCTGAGAGATAATTAAAGTTATTAAGAGCGTCAATAATAGCATGGAAACTTTTTTTGGTGACTTTGGAAAGGAGAATGTTATCATCTGCAAAAAACAAGTGCGATAATCATGGTCCAATTTGTGAAAGTTGTATGGGTTTCCACATAAGGTAGTTTATACGGACTGAAAGATAGTGCGAGATAGTCGCTCCATACACATAATGAAGATATAAGGGGATAGGGTCCCCTTGTTGTAGACCCCTTATGGTATGGAAGAAGTTTGTTGGTGTGCCATTGATTAAAATTGCAGTAGAGGTGGTTATAATACAGGAGATTATTAGGGATATGAGTGTGGTTGGTCAATGATAGTAGTGAAGTGTATTTTTTTTTATGAAAGATCATTCTAATTTTTCGAAAGCTTTTTCCAGGTCCAGTTTCAGAAGCAGTTGACCTGTTTTTCCTTGTCTCTTTTTTCAGAAGTGTGTAACGATTTTTTGAACAATGATTGCATTATCCGAATCTCTCTTCCCTTTTTGGAAGCTAGATTATGTGGGACCTGTGATTTTGTGTAAGAAAGGTTTGAGCCGCGTCACAATTATTTTTGTGAATGGTTATAAATAGTATTACAAAAACTAATTTGATGAAATTGGATAATGGATGTTGCGTGCTTGATTTTGGATATTAGATACAAGTAGGTTTTGTTGATGTCAGATGGAATATGGCTTTCTTTGAAAGCTCTTTGACATAGAAGAACCACATACATGCCTTCTTCTTTCCAATATTTTGAAAGAAGTATGGATGCAATCCATCTGGGCCCGGTGCTTTAAAAGGTTGAAAGGAATTTAGCGCTTGGGTTATTTCTTTAAGGGTCAATTGATTAGTTAAGTGATTTTGGTCTATGTTTGTTAATGAAAGAGTATTATTTGAAGCAGGGTGATTTTTGAGAGTAAAAGATTGAGTAGTGGTAAATAATTGAGTATAATAGTTAGTAATATGTTGTTGAATTTCCACGGTTCAAAGAACCAATTTCCTAAATTGTCTTTGATGGTATTTATATGGTTTCGTCTACGCCGTTGTAAAGTAGTCATATGAAATAATTTTGTGTTTGCATCGCCTTCTTTAAGCAAATTTATATGAGATTTTAATTTTCAAAAGTCTTCCTCTAGTTTTAGTATCCCACTAAATTCGTGAGAGAGTTGAATCTTTAAATTTTGGAGAAATCTACTTGTTGGATAATGTATGAAAGATTGTATCCCATCAAGTCTATTCAGTAATTTGGGCTTTTTAGAAAAAATTTCTCAAAAAATATGTTTATTCCATTACGTAACATTATTTTGAAAATTTGTAGTTGCTTCAGTTAATGAGGAAGTATTCTGCCACGAATTTCGTACTAAATTATGGAAGGTAGGATGAGTTGTCCAAATTGTTTCAAACCTGAAGATGTTTTTGTTATCTACATTATTACGTCTTAATGTTACAATGATCTGAATAGGTACGAGGTAGATGTTGAATCATTGCTTCAGGAAACGGGTTCAGCCAATCATAATTAGCTAAAATCCTATCTAGACTTTCTAGTATTGTGTTGCCATGTTTCCTATTATTTGTTAAAGTATATCGACTGCCTTTAAAGCCCAAGTTTAGTAAGTTACAATAATATAAATATTGATTGAAAGCATCAGCCTTTCTATTATTTATAAGGTTACCACCAAATTTTTCAATGGCTCTAATTACTTCACTAACCACCCCTCCTCCCCTCCCCTCCCCCCACGACTAAACAAGGTCCCCTGTATGTATCTTGGATAGATTTTAAATTTTGCCAAAGGATATTGTGTGAATGAGTAGAGTTATGAGCATAAATTGATAAAAATAACCACTTAGAAGGGTTAGGCCATACTTGGACCAAGCAGTGTATCTCTTGTGCAGTCATCCGGATATCCTCAATTTTCACTACGTCATCATGCCACATGATAACTAGCCCACCTGAGAGACCTTGTGCAGATACTTGGGACATATTTGAGAAGTTGAAGTCATTCTTAAGGACATTGTGATCATGCATATGTGTTTCTAAGAGAACTATGAGAACTGTCCTATAGTTATCTAGGAGTGAGCAAAATTGTCTCCTAAATTCTGCATTGTGTGAGCCTCTATAATTCATACTATGAGATTCATTATGGATTGTGTGTGAGTTGCGATGTCAGTGAAGTCAGTCCTCCCTCCCAAGGGAGGAGGCTATGTTAGATGAACTTGAGAGTTCATTGGACTGGTCTGTCGAAGTGAGGGGATTATGACCATGGCTAATTTTTCCACTTCCTGATTTGTAGTTGCCCTGAGTTTAGACTGCATGACATTAGTTCTGGGGGCATTTGAGAATGAAATTTTTTTCGTACTGCTCTTTGAGGCTATAGAGATAGATTTCTTTTAGCCACACAAATTTTGTCCTTGTTGTTGCGGAAGCCAAATGTATATAGTGTGAATAAGTCACAACTACTATACCAAAAATTATGACAGCCACCAAATAATAAATAAGACAATAAAGCAATAATAAAAGGAACACCAGAATTAACGAGGTTCGGCTAATTTTGCCTACTCCTCGGACACAACCAATATTTTATTTCACTCCAAAAATACAAGTGAAATAATACTAAAGAGAGAAGATACAAATGCCTTAAGAAGATAAGAAGGCAAATGAGAGGTGTGTTTAAATCCTAAACATTAGGCCTTCTTTTATAGGGGGAAAATCCCCCCCAAACAACTTAACCCACCGATGTGGGACTTCTGCCATATTCAACAAATCTCCACCTTGGCAAAATTCCACATCTTCAATTTTCTCTCTGTAACAAATTTTGGTTATGTCTCCATCTTCAATCTTCAATGTTCAACAATGTTGATCAAATTCAAACAATGTTGAAACTTGATCGCAGTCACCACCTTTGTCAGCATATCAGCAGGATTCTCTGTAGTATGAATTTTCTTCACCGTGACTCCACCTTCTTCTATGATTTCTCGTACGAAGTGATACCGAACATCAATGTGCTTCGTCCTTGCATGATAAACTTGGTTCTTCGCTAATTGAATAGCACTTTGACTATCACAAAAAATTGTGATACCTTTTTGTTCAACACCAAGCTCCTTTAGCAATCCTTGAAGCCAAATTGCCTCCTTCACAGCCTCTGTAATAGCCATATACTCTGCCTCTGTTGTAGACAAAGCAACTGTTGACTGCAAAGTAGACTTCCAACTAACTGGTGCCTTTGCAAAAGTAAACACATAACCAGTAGTTGATCTTCGTTTGTCCAGATCACCCGCAAAATCTGAGTCACAATATCCAACTACAGACTGATTGCTTTCCTGCTCAAAAACTAACCCAACATCTACAGTATTATGAATATACCGTAGAATCCACTTCACAGCTTGCCAATGCTCCTTTCCTGGATTATGCATATATCTGCTAATAACTCCAACAGCTTGTGAAATGTCAGGTCTCGTACAGACCATTGCATACATCAAGCTACCAACAGCATTTGCGTATGGTACCTTTGACATATACTCTCGTTCAGCTTCATCCATTGGCGACATAGTAGTACTTAGCTTAAAATGGGGAGCAAGTGGAGTACTAACTGGCTTAGTCTTGTCATCTATGCCAAAACGTTGCAGTACTCTCTTCAAATATTCTTTCTGAGATAAACAGAGTTTCTTTGAACGTCTATCTCTTATTATCTCCATGCCAAGAATTTTCTTCGCCTCACCCAGATCCTTCATCTCGAACTCCTTCTTCAGTTGAATCTTCAACTTATCAATTTCTTCCGAATTCTTGGAAGCTATCAACATATCATCAATATATAGGAGAAGATATATAAAGGAACCATCTTTAAGCCTGCGCAAATACACACAATGATCGTATTTGCTTCTCTTGTACCCTTGCTGCAACATAAACTTGTCAAATCGCTTGTACCATTGTCTAGAAGATTGTTTCAATCCGTACAATGATTTTTCAAGTTTGCACACCATATTTTCCTTTCCAGCAACTTTGAATCCTTCTGGCTGAGTCATATAGATTTCCTCCTCCAAGTTTCCATGTAAAAACGCAGTTTTTACATCCATCTGAACTAGTTCCAAATCCAATTGTGCTACCAAAGCCAACATAATTCTAATGGAGGAATGTTTTACAACTGGAGAAAACACTTCATTGTAATCAATTCCCTCCTTTTGAGCATATCCTTTGGCCACCAATCTTGCTTTGTAGCGAACATCTTCTTGGTTAGGAAATCCTTCTTTCTTTGCAAATACCCATTTGCACCCAATTGCTTTCTTTCCCTTCGGGAGATTGGCCAATCTCCATGTATGATTCTGATGAAGGGACTGTATTTCATCATTCATGGCAATCCTCCACTTATCTTCTTCTGAACTTTGGACTGCGTCTTTATAAGTGGCAGGAACATCATCAGCTGCAATTGCGGTTGCACAAGCAACTGTCTCTATGAGACGAACAGGTTTCGTTATTTTCCTTTTTGGCCTGCTGGTTGCTATTGATTCAAGTTGTTGTTGAGGTTCCTGAGTTGGAATCTCCTCTACTGGCTCTCTTTCCAGAGGATAATCTTCATTTGTTTCCTCCTCTGCTTCTTGTGTAGGAAAAATAAATTTTCCCTCAAACTCCACCTGCTTAGAAGCACCATCATCTTGTTTGGTATCTTCATTTGTTACCTTGTTTACCATAGCAGATTCATCGAAGGTAACATCCCTGCTGAATATTACTTTCTTTGTCATAGGACACCATAAGCGGTATCCTTTGACTCCAGAAGTAATCCCCATAAAAATAGCCTTCTTTGCCCTTGGATCCAATTTTGACTCTGTCACATGATAATATGCAGTTGAGCCAAACACGTGCAAAGAGTCATAATCTACAGCAGGCTTTCCATACCATTTTTCAAATGGTGTCTTGCCATCAATAGCAGCAGATGGTAAGCGATTAATGAGGTGGCATGCATATGTAATTGCCTCAGCCCAAAATTCTTTGCCCAAGCCAGCATTGGACAACATACACCGTACCTTCTCCAGCAAGGTCCGGTTCATGCGTTCTGCCACTCCATTCTGTTGTGGTGTATGTCTGACAGTAAAGTGTCGGACGATGCCATCATTTTCACAGACCTTATTGAAATGATCATTTTTGTATTCACCTCCATTATCTGTGCGAATACACTTGATCCTCCTGCCTGTTTGATTCTCCACCATCGTCTTCCATTTGAGAAAAATTCTCAGCACTTCATCTTTGCTCTTCATTGTATACACCCATACTCTTCGGGAAAAATCATCAACAAAGGTTACAAAATAGTGCTTCCCACCCAATGAAGGTGTTTTGGAAGGACCCCAAACATCAGAGTGTACATAATCCAAAATGCCTTTAGTATTATGGATCGCTGTACCAAACTTAACCCTTGTCTGTTTCCCTTTGACACAATGCTCGCAAAACTCCAAGTTGCAAGCCTTTACTCCCTTTAACAATCCTTGATCTGATAGAGTTTTCAAGGATTTTCCTCCAGCATGTCCCAAGCGCATGTGCCATAGCCTGGTTGCTTTTTCCTCTTTGTCGTCACTGGACGTCACTGTCGCTGTCCCAATAACTGTACTACCATGATAGCGGTACATGTTATTGTTCTTCCGATTAGCCTTCATTACCACTAGTGCACCAGAGCATACTCTCATCACTCCATTTTCTGCAACGATTTTGAACCCTTTTGATTCTAGGGCTCCCACAGAGATGAGATTCTTCTTCAAATCCGGTACATATCGAACATCTTTTAATGTTCTGATCATTCCATCATGGTTCCTTAATCGTATTGAACCAATGCCATATGAGGTAAGAGGGCTGTTATCCGCTGTGTGGATGACTCCATATTCTCCTTCTTGAAATTCCACGAACCAATCCCTGTTGGGACACATATGATAGCTACAAGCCGAGTCCATCAACCATATGTCTGATGACGTTGACGGCTCCGTTGTAACTAATGAGAAATCCGAATCATCACAATCAGCTACATTTGAATCCATAACGGCCTTTCCATTGTTATGTTTGGCCTTATTCTTCAACTTCGGACAGTCTTTCTTCCAGTGCCCCTTTTCTCGACAAAAGGCACATTCATCTTTGCTGGGTTTAGATCTTGACTTAGATCTTCCTTTCCTTGTCCTCGTTTGATTTTGAGGACGACCCCTCACAAATAGTGCTTCTTCTTCTCCGCCCTTCTGTTTTTCTCGCTTTCTTTGTTCATAGCTGTACAAAGCCGAACAAACTTCTCTGAGAGAAACTTCGTCATTTCCATGGAGTAGAGTAGTTTCAAGGTGCTCGTACTCATCAGGAAGTGACGCCAACAACATCAAGGCCAAGTCACCATCATCATAAGTTGTATCCATATTTTGCAAATCTGTGACCAACTTATTGAAACTGGTGATATGTTCATTCATCGTGGTACCAGGAACATAGGTGAAGTGAAACAGTCTCTTCTTCATGTACAATTTATTTTGACTGTTTTTCTTCAAAAATTTATCCTCCAGTGCTTTCCATAATTTACTAGCAGAAGTTTCCTTTGTGTATGGATATTTCTGCTCTCTAGCAAGGTAGGATCGAATGGTACCGCAAGCAACACGGTTGATAATTCTCCAATCTTCTTCTCCAATAGCATCTGGTCTCTTTTCTTCAATAGCAAGATCTAGCCCTTGTTGAAAAAGGACATCTAGAACCTCGCCTTGCCACATCCCAAAATGTCCGGACCCGTCAAAAATTTCTACCGCAAATTTCGCATTTGACACAATTCTTGTCATAAGCGAAGATGCCAATGATGACGTATTGTTGACATTTGATGTAGATTCTTCTTGTTTATTGTCTCCCATCTTTGACACAAATATTATTTAATAGCTGACGACACAAATCAAGATTATTTCCTTTCTGGTGTGGAAGATCAGACTACGCTGCAACCACAGAGCATACTCAGACAGAACCTTGACTCAGTTACCAAGATAAATCTTTTCTGATGTGGAAGATCAGACTGTGCTGCAACCACAGAGCATACTTAGACAGTACCTTGGCTCTGATACCAATTGTTGCGGAAGCCAAATGTATATAGTGTGAATAAGTCACAACTACTATACCAAAAATTATGACAGCCACCAAATAATAAATAAGACAATAAAGCAATAATAAAAGGAACACCAGAATTAACGAGGTTCGGCTAATTTTGCCTACTCCTCGGACACAACCAATATTTTATTTCACTCCAAAAATACAAGTGAAATAATACTAAAGAGAGAAGATACAAATGCCTTAAGAAGATAAGAAGGCAAATGAGAGGTGTGTTTAAATCCTAAACATTAGGCCTTCTTTTATAGGGGGAAAATCCCCCCCAAACAACTTAACCCACCGATGTGGGACTTCTGCCATATTCAACACTTGTTTCCCTCATCTCCTTTATTATTTGGGCTAGTTCTAAGCGATTCTGGTCACTTAGTGCGTTTGGTGATGGGGGAGGACTGTGCATGGGGGCAGTGGTGTGTGTGCTAGTTGGTGGCAAAGGATATTGTAGTGGTGTGATGGAAATCATCTGTTGGAACCACGTGGCATAAATTATCCCTGTATGATGGGGTGGTTAGAATAGGAGCAGCCCCATTGTTTGAGAGAGTGTGTGGACTGGAAGAGACTGTGGGTGTGCTCATGTTGTGGTTGTGGAGGTGGAAGCTGATGGTGTTCCAGTAGGAGAGGGGTCTGGGTTGAGTACCATTGACTCTGAGCATACGCCTCCATTCCCAAACGCATGCCCTCTGTTACTATCTCCGCTAATTGGACTAGGTTCTGAACAAGAAGTATGACCTCTTGGTTGTTGAGCTCTATTGCGAAGATCAGGGCATAATAATGTACGTCCATCTCAAGCCATGACTGGAGTGGGTAGTGTAGTGGAGGAGTTTGGGACATGTATATGAGTGGAGTTGTCAGATTTGGATGAGGAGGACCATCCATCATTAGTCGTGGGAAGTGGAAGTATTGGTTGTTGGTTTGGATTCTCTCCCAGACTGAGGTGTACCAGGGTCTTTGCATCTATGCTGGCTTGGGAGTTTGGAGATACAAAAGTGTTGGAGTTGAGAGCCTGTAAGTGGGAAGGCTGGTATAGTTCATTTATAGAGGTTGTGTTTGTAACTAGGGTAGGTGAAGATGAAGGTATGTTAGTGGGGGTAGAGGTTGGCGTAGGGTTGTAGGTAAATGATTGGGTTTCACATGAGATGAATTATGGTGTTCCATTTGAGTAGGAGATATTTTGTGTATGGTGTGTGTAGTCTCGTTGGACCTTGGAGGAGAGGGGGTGTCATGCAAGGAGACGGCGGAGAACTCAGAGGAGATTGAATATAGGGATAGGATGTCAGTATTTTGAGCTGAGTTGTCCGTTAAGGAGTAGGGTAAGGTGCCAATTAGGCCATCTAGGGGGGTTATTGATGCTGATGATGTTATGTTCATTAGGGCATGCCCTATAGAGGGAGTATTAGATTGGGTATCTAAAGTTGGGGAATGCAGGTCCATATCGTGGGGATTCGTTTGTAGTTGAGAGAGTGTAGGTGTAGTGGGCTTATGAAAGCTCGAAACAGGGCCTCCTTTTTGAGTGTTAGTTGTTTGGGCCTCTAGTGACACCGATAGTGTATTTTTAGTAGTATTTGGGCTTAAAGGTCCATCAGTAGTTACACCTAGAGTGGTATCTTAACCATCTAAGCAAAAGAAAGGGTTATTATTAAGGTATAAAGGTGGGCTATTATGATTGTTTTTTATATAATGATAGTGGGCATGTGTGTGACAATTATTAGGGTTAGAGACCATACCTGACTTAACTTGTGGTGGTGTGGTGGTTGCCGTCTTCTCCATCTTTGCTGATATTGGGCGGGAAGCAGTAGGTTGGATTCTTGGAGCTTCAAGGGATGAGCGACTGATGAAGTTTCCCAGTTTTTTATTGTTTGATTTTTTTTTAGGAATTTAATGGTTTTCCAATCTGTCTCTATGTGTGTGACAGTAGCGGGCGATGGGTACGGGTTCATGGATGTGGTAAGAAGGGAGCTCAGTGGTGGGGTTAGGGTGAACTGGTAGTTCCAACTAGCGTGGCCAAACCTGCAACATCTCGTGCATAATAGGTAGAGACTCTCATATATTAGGAAATGTTTGTAGGTACCAATTAGGGCGTGAGTTTTGAGTGGTTTCTCAAGTGGTACTTTAATACAAATAAAAGCATACCTGCCTCTGGTAGTGGTAGAGGTGCAAGTATAAACTTTCAGAAGTTGCCCTATTTTGTTTCTCACCCTTTGCATGATTTTGAGGTTGTAGAATTTGGTTGGGAGCTCTGGTAGTCGTACCCATAGGGAAATGTAAATTAGTTGTGTATTTGAAGCTATAAACTTAGGCTCCCAACGGCGGACAGAGAGAAAGTGGTTTAGAACAAACCATGGTCCCTCATGTATTGCTTTGAACATATTTTCCTCAAATAAAAACTTGATAAGGAAGAAATTTGACCCCAGATCTATGAGGGGAAGCTCTTCAGTGGGTTTCCAAAGTTGATTAAGTTTATTTTTAGGAGTTGATGACCCATTGTCTTGCCAAAACCCTTTACGATAATTGAGTTTTTCCAAGGATAGTTTAAGCGAGATTTATCATTTTTTGTTAATGGTATGAAAGTATCTAAATCATCTGAGCTAAATGTCTCATCTGTAAGGTCGATGCCATCATGTATCGATTGGTAGTTGGATGTGTAAGTTGGGAAATGTGAGTTGGATGTAAGCGTTTGGAGAAAAGATTTTGGTGGTGGTAGGGAGTTTGGGCTATCAATCTGCATGGATAGTGTGTTTGGTGGGTCAGGTAAGGGAAGGGTACATTGTGTTTAGCCGTCATTATTAGATGCAGAGAATTGATTGTTGTCATGAAAACGAGGCAAGGCAGGGTAGTTGAATAGTCGCAAGAGAGAAGGAGGAGGAAATATTAGAGAGAAACTTTAGTACCTTCTCTAAGTTGATGTAATAGTGAATGCAATGAAATTGATGCTACATTGCTACGCATACGGAGGAAAAATTATAAGGAACAAAACATGGTGGGCTTTCTATACTTTTCATTTGTTTGTCAAGATTAGAGGTGTACAAACCGAACTGGAAATTGCACCAAAGTAAAGTCATAAAAAATTCTATTAGGTTTGATTTGATTTGGTTTGATATGGAGTAAAAAAATCTGAACCAAACAGACATATAAATATATATATTTTTTTATATACTTTTAAAACTTTTCACAAAATTTTCTTTAAAAAATGTATAAAAATAATACGGATTTAGGCACAGACCCTGGAGGAAGTGTACGTAGGGAAGTCCGATCTGGTGACTAAGAAACACATGGTATAGGAGATGGGGGTAGGGGGTTAGCCTCTAAGTAATATTCGAGATGCCAAGCCCAACAGCTTGCTATCGCTCAGCTTCAAAGCCAACATAAAACTCCAAGTGTGGTCGAACTAGAGATCATTCATCGTACTGAGCCGGTGCCAGAAAGAACGAAAGCTAATGGCTCGAGGACTGACCCTACGATTAAGAGGATGCTCGAGGAACTCACCAAAAGAATCCAGTCGAGGGAGAAAAAGATTGAGGATAATGACAAAAGGTGGAGACGTATAACTCCCGTGTTGATCAAATATCGGGGGCATCCTCGATCTTGAAAGGTTTGGATTCCAAGAAATTTGTACAAAATCCATTCCATCCGAATGCAGCTCTGAATCCCATTCCTAAAAAGTTTCGTATGCCCGACATACTAAGTACAACGGGACGAGCGATTCTAATGAACACATTACCTCGTACACTTGTGAGATTAAAGGAAATGACTTAAATGATGATGAGATCGAGTCAATTTTGTTTAACAAAATTGGGGAAACTTTGTCAAAAGGAGAAATGATTTGGTATGACAACTTGCCACCTAATTCTATCGATTCGCTTGCGATGTTAGTAGACACTTTTGTAAAGGCACAGTCAGGGTCATAAAGGTGCGACAAGGAAATCGGACATTTTTAAGATAAGACAAAGAAGTGATGAGATGCTAAGGGAGTTCGTATCCCGGTTTCAAATAGAGAGAATGGAATTGAAATCGGTCTCGGATGATTGGTCCGTGCAAGCTTTTACATAAGGGGTTGAAAGAGCGGAGTTCGATCGCGTCACGACAGTTAAAGCAAAATGTGATCGATTACCCAGCTGTAACTTGGGCACATGTGCATAATCTTTACCAATCGAAGATCAAGGTCGAGGAAAACCAGTTGGGAGACCCCTCGGGTTCATTTCATCCAAATAGATTGGCAGTTAAGGCCCCGAGGGATACGAACAAGGAACCAAGGTCAAACAGGGAACGATATCAGCCATACGTCGCGGATCGGAGAACTAACGGTTCGGGGCGTAACCCTTCTCAGAACGATCGAAGAAATGATCGAGGTCAAAACTCTCGGGGACTTATGAGTAAGAATGGTTTTGATAAACATACCGATCCGGCGAAAACGACTCGGTTATCAAAGTATAATTTCAGTAAGGATGCGTCGGGGATCGTATCGGCTATCGGAAGGATCAGAGACACTAGATGGCCTAGACCTATACAAACCGATCCTTCTCAAAGAAATACAAACTTGATGTGTAAATATCATGGCACACGTGGCCATAGGACCGAAGACTGCAGACAATTAAGGGAGGAGGTAGCTCGATTGTTCAATGAGGGTCATCTTCGAGTGTTTCTCAGTGATCGAGCTAAGAACCACTTCAGAGAAATAGACGCCAACAAAAAGAATGAGCAGGAAGAGTCGCAACATGTAATACATATGATCGTTGGTGGGGCCGATGTTCCACAGCGGCCTATATTCAAACGTACCAAGGTGTCGATTACCAGAGAAAATGAACTCGAACTTATATGCCCGAGGGCATCCTATCGTTCAATTACGAGGAAGCGGAAGGCATTTCTCAGCCGCACAATGACGTCCTGGTAATTTCTATTTTGTTAAATAAAATTCAAGTTAAACATGCTCTAGTGGATCCAGGTAGCTCAGCAAACATAATCGGACCGAGGGTTGTAGAGCAGCTCGGCCTACAACACCAAATTGTACCTGCATCTCGAGTATTAAACGGCTACAACATGGCAAGTGAAACAACAAATGGGGAGATAATCCTACCAGTGAACATGGTCGGGACCATCCAAGATAAAAAAATTCATGTCATTGAAGGCGACATGAAATATAATGCACTACTCGGAAGGCCATGAATCCACAACATGAGGGCAGTACCGTCGACCCTTCATCAGATGATGAAATTCCCAACAGTGGATGGTCTAAAAATAGTTTACGGGGAACAACACGCTACAAATGAAATGTTTGCAGTCGATGAGGCGGCACCAATAACTAATATTGTATTGTGGGTAGGGCCCAGCCCGGGACCGCGAGACTACGGGCCAAACGGTCCGGTTCAAATGGGTCGATCTCAAATGATCTTTAAGGCCCACTGTGGGCCGGTCCTACCCAAATAGACCGCGAGCCCGGGACCGACAAGCGGGCCTGGGCCGGTTCAACCGGGACTAACGGGCCCAACGGTAATATTTAAAAAAAAAATTAAAAAGCCAACGGTTAGAAATTTACAAAGTAGTCATTGGCCTGCAATTTCAGCCGTTTGGCATTTTAAAAATAGTCATTCGGCCCCCAAACTTTGTTTTAATCCCAAAATTTTTATAATTATACTTTTTCCCTTTTCTCAACTATAAATACCCCCTCATTCTTTCATTTTTATTCACAAAATTATCAATCTCTCTCTAATTTTCTTCTATAATTGCTTACTTTATTATTGAAATTTGTGAAAAACTGTGAAGTTGGTGAATTGAAGTATTCAAGCCTTCAAGTCTTCAACGATATACAATTTTTAAGAAGTTGTTCGTCAATTCGGTAAACTCGTTCCAACTCTTAAGTTTTAATATTATAGTTTTCTTTGTTTTAGTTTGTACAATTATAATTAATATGGCCTTTTCTTTGATAAAAAAGGTTTGGTGGTAAGGGAAAATCTAAAATTGATGAATCTAGTCGCCAAGCAACTACCCCTCCCCCGGCTCCCCGATCCAGACCTGTTACCTGTCCTCCTCCACCTAGTATTCTTGATAGTGATAACCCTTATTTTCAATTTAGTGATAGTCAATTTTTCCATGATGTTGCACCAAGTCAACACTTAAATGATTAATATATGAATACTCTTTATCCTAATGAAACTATTGATGAAAATGATGAGGAAAATGAAGATCTAGATGAAACGCAACCGAATTTAGATGATATACCTACTAGTCTTGTTGTTAACCCAACTGATAATAATCCAAATGATGCCCTGCCTGACCCTCCTGTAGTAACCCCTACTATTAATAGACAACATTCTAAATGCCCCCGAAACATCTCTTGTTTGGAACTTTTTTACTCAAGTAAGAGAACAAAATAAGGCTAAGTGTAAAACTTGTGGGTCTTAGTTGGCTAATTAATTTTCTGGAGACCGTAGCGGTACGGGTACTTTGACTAGACACATAAAGACACACCCTAGATATAAAGCTAGATATCTTCAAATGAAAGCGCAGCTAGAGAGGAGAAGAGTAGGTACTGAGGTTAACTCTAGTACCGAGTCAAATCTAGTTCAACTGGAAATTAACACTGTTACCGATGACATTTTATATTATGATCCAAATAAAGATCGTGAAGAATTAGCAAAAATGGTTACTGTTATGTGTTTACCCTATAGTTTTCCTTCTAACCTCACTTTGTGCATTATATTAGAAAAGTTTTTAATCCTACTTATAAAGGATGGACTCGCGCAACCGTAAAGAGCGATATTTATAAATATAAACATGAATACGAATAATATTTGCGGTATTTTTTTACTCATATAGATTGTCGCATTGCTATTACCACTGATATTGGTAGAAGTGGTAATGACTATGATTATCTTACTGTAGCCACTCATTGGATTGATGAAGAATGGAAAATGTAAAAATGCATTATTGCTTATAGAAAAATTAATTCACGTCACACAGTTAAGTTTATTGCTAACATAGTTGTAGATATTTGTAGATATTTTTACATTAGAGATAAAATAATGTCAATTTCTATGAATAATGCTTCTAGTAAAACTAATGCTATATGCTTACTTACAACTACACTAAATTCTGCATTTAGTAATTATTTCCATGTTAGATGTATTTATCATATTTACCATTTAATCATCGGTGATGGTATGAAAATTTTAAATTTAGAAATTAAAAAGGTCAAAATGGCTCTTAATTGGCCTTTTTATTCAAAGCATAGAAGTAGACTTAGAGAATATTTTAAAAATGTGATGAATTTGGCCTTAGAAAAATAAATGTTCCTAAAGCTTGTCTGACTAGATGGAATTGTATGTACGAAAGTTTAGTTGTTGCATATGGATATAGAAATCCAATAAATGCAATGTTTAATGCTCGTGTTGGTGGTGAGGATGATGATGAAATACTTACAAATCAATATTAGACTTATGTTAAAATTCTTATAGATTTTTTAGAATAATTTTATACTGCTACAAATTAATTGTCTGGGCAATATTATCCTATTATTTCAAACTGTTTAGTTTATATTGCAGCACTATGTGATTTGTTTGTTTAATTTTCAAAAGGTGGGGTAATTTATCAATTTGCTATAAATGCAATGAAAGAAAAGTTTAAAAAATATTTTTTCCCTATCCCCCTCATTTATTGTGTTGCTGCCATGTTAAATCCTACCATGAAATTAGAAGGTCCTCACTTTTGGTATTCAAATATTTATAGGGCTTTAGATCTTTCAGATGAGGAATTAGCTACACTTGCAAATGCAAAAGCCTTAATTAAAATAAATGCTCAAACAATTTATAATGCTTATCAGCGCCTTAGATCATACTAGATCAAGTGTTCCCACTCCTATTTCATCTAGTTCGCAATCATCTAAAAGAACTGCAGGCCTCAAAAAGCACTTAGTTCTTGGACGGAGTTCAGGGGTTCTCAAGATGATAATATTGATGATACTTCACATCTAAATAAGCTTCGAGTTTATTTGTTGCAGGGCCTTAAAAAAGAGAATCCAGACGGCACCTTTGATCTTTTCGAATGGTGGAAGGCCAGAGAAAAATACTTTCCGATTCTTTCAAGCATGGCTCGAGATATTTTATGTGTTCAAGCTTCAACAGTGGCATCAGAGAGCGGTTTCAGTTAAGCGAGACTTCAAATAGGTGATCATAGAGCATCTATGAGGGAGAGCTTGAAAAAATCAGTACTCTTCAGAGATTGGATCCGTTCGGAAAGAAGAAATTTTGGACTTGCTGAATCACAATCGGAGATAGACGAAGCTTATGAAGAAATGATAGCAGAACTTGCGGAGGATGCTGCTTCGCCCGGAAGCGGTGATGAACAAGCTTCTTTTCCGCCACTACCAACGGAAATTCCTCCGAACCTTGAAGGATTTATGAAATTTGTTAGAGATAATATGTAACTTGTATTTTGGCACATCTTCATTAATTTTTTTTTCTTTTAATGGTGGTATTAGCACCTTGTTGTGCTCATTCCATTGGGAGAAGGAAGACTAAGAAAGATTTACTATTTTTGTTAATGTCGTAATAAGAAAAATATAATGCATTCCCTTGAATATCTCTTTGCAATTGTTTTTTGTGTTTAAATTTGATTCTTTAGAAGATTTAAGTTAAAATTCTATAATATATTTACAAGAAATTATATAAGCCTATAGATACTATATATACTACATAATATGCACTACATAATGTATATACTATATAATATATATATATATATATAAGCTATATATATACATAACATACTATATATACTACATAATATATATAAAAGCTATATTATATAGTCTATATATATGGCAATATATATATGATATATATACATACTATATATACTATATTTTTTTTATATACATATAAGCAATTATATATAGTGTGTGTGTGTGTGTGTGTGTGTGTGTGTGTGTGTGTGTGTGTATATATTATAAGAAAATGTCTTAGATAACAAAAATTTTAAAAAAAAATAGCCCGGACCACTTAGGCCCGTTTAGGCACGTGGGCCCGACCCATTTAGCCTGGGACTATGTGGGCTTACGCCCACAGCGGGCCGGTTCCATCATTTGGAACCGTTTGGCCCGGGACCGCCAGAGCCCAGCCCGTTAGGCCCATTTAGGCTTGGGCTCAGCCCAGAATACAACATTACCGATAATAGAGCCTTCGACCTCGAAAAAATCGAGCAGTAAAGATAAGCAAATAGCCAAATAGCAATCATCGTCCCCATCCTCGTCGAAGAGACAAATAATCGAAAAGAAGAAGAAGAAGAAAAGAATTTCCATACTCCTCGAGCTTTCGTTGTTCTTGAAGAGTCAGATGCAACCAAGTCAACGATCGAGGAGATGGAACAGGTCATACTGATTGAGTATATGCCCGAGAGAAAGGTATACCTGGGAACGGGGTTAACACCCAAACTCAAGAAAAAACTCATTCAATTTCTTATCGATAACATGGATTATTTTGCGTGGACCCATTTATACATGATAGGGATCCCACCGAAAATAACAACACACTGGATGAGCCTTGACCCTTGGTTCAAACCAGTAAAGCAAAAAAGAAGGCCCCCAGTATTAGGTGAAGTATGCATTCAAAAAGGATAAGGTAACTAAACTTCTTAAAATAGGGTCCATTCGGGAGGTAAAATACCCCGAGTGGTTAGCAACGTAGTTGTAGTCCCTAAAAAGGAAACAAACTTAGAATGTGCATAGATTATAAGGATTTAAATAAGGCATGTCCTAAAGACTCTTTTCCATAACCTAACATCGATCGCATGATCAATGCCATGGACGGACACTAGATCCTTACCTTTCTCGATGCCTGCTCCGGGTACAATCAAATTCAGATGAACCCAGAGGATTAGGAGAAGAACTCGTTTATCATTGAGTTTGGAACATACTGTTACAATGTAATGCCTTCCGAGCTAAAAAATGCTCGAGCTACGTACCAATGCCTATTAACAAAATGTTCGAGGAACAGATAGGTAAATTAATGGAAGTTTATATTGACGATATGTTAGTTAAGTCTCTGCGCAGAGGACCATTTTACTCATTTGCAGGAAACATTCAAAATCTTGAAGAAGTACAATATGAAGCTTAACCCAGAAAAATGTGCCTTCGGGGTCAGTTCAGGCAAGTTCCTCGGCTTCATGGTATCAAATCGGTAAATCGAGATCAACCCCGACAAGATTAAGGCCATCAAAGATATCACTATCGCAGATAGTGTGAAGCTGTGCAAAGGCTACCAGAACGAATAACTGCCTTGGGTTGATTCATTTCAAGGTCGTTGGATCGAAGCCATAGGTTTTTTTCCTTACTCAAAAAGAAAAATGATTTCGTGTGAACCCCGGAGTGCCAGGAAGCATTGGAGGAGTTGAAGCAATACTTATCGAGTCCACCTTTGCTTCACACTCCGAAGGTAGATGAGAAGTTGTACCCATATTTAGCAGTGTCCTAAATAACGGTAACTGGTGTACTAGTTCGAGAAGACCAAGGTACGCAATTCCCTGTTTATTACGTAAGTCGGACTTTAGTTGATGCTGAAACTAGATATCCACACTTAGATAAATCGGTACTTGCACTAATAAGCGCATCAAGCAAGTTAAAGTCATATTTTCAATGTCACCCCATATGTGTATTAACCACTTATCCTCTTCAAAATGTTTTGCATAAGCCCGAGTTATCGGTCCGATTGGCAAAAAGGGCTGTTGAACTTGGCGGGTACGATATCGAATATCAACCCCGAACGGTCATCAAGTCCCAAATCCTAGATGACTTCATGGATGATTTTACGCCGACCCTCGTACTCGAAGTGGAGAAAGAACTTATGCTAAAATCGAGTACATCATCGGGGGTATGGATACTCTTCACGGAGGGTGACACGAATATGAAGGGGTCCGGGCTTGGCATTGTTTTGAATCCACCTACAAGTAACACTATTAAATAATCTATTAAAACTTCTAGGCTGACTAATAATAAGGCCGAATATGAGGCCATGATTGCAGGTCTAGAGCTAGCTAAAAGCTTGGGGTAGAGATCGTTGAAGCCAAGCTATTGGTGGAGAACCAAACAAACAAAAGCTTCAATGTTCGAGAAAATAGGATGCAAAGATATTTGGATAAGCTACAGGAAATCTTGCACTGCCTCATGGAGTGGACTCTAGATCATGTGCCTCGAGAACAAAACAATGAGGCCGACGCACTTGCTAACTTGGGGTCATCAGTTGAAGAAGATGATATTATCCCGGGGGCTGTCATCCAATCGTCGAGATCTGTGATCGAAGAGGACACCGAGTTAAATTCTACAAGTTTGAATTAGGATCGGAGGAATAAATATATCAAATATTTGAAAAATGGAAAGGTCCCATCGGATTATAATGAATCAAAGGCTCTACGAACCCAGGGCCGCTAGGTTCACATTATGCGAAAATGGAACATTATACAGGAGGACCTTCGATGGATCATTGGTGGTATGTTTAGGGTCGGGGGACACCGATTATGTCTTATGGAAATTCATGAAGACACTTATGGAAATACTTCGGCGCGGAGTCTTTGATTCGCAAAATTATTAGAGTGGGGTATTACTGGAATAGCATGGAAAATGAAACTAAGGAGTTTGTTAAAAAATGTGATAAATGTCAAAGGTTTGCACCGATGATTCATTAGCTCGGAGAGCAACTTCACTCTGTCATGTACCCGTGGCCTTTTATGAAATGGGAAATGGACAACGTCGGCCCTCTACCAATGGCCCCAGGTAAAGCTAAATTCATTTTGTTAATGACTGACTACTTCTAAAGGGATGGAAGCACAGGCCTTCGAGAAAGTCAGAGAAAAAAAGTTATTGACTCCATCTAGAGCCACATCATCTGTCGATTTGGGATACCTGCCGAAATTGTATGTGAAAACGTCTAACAATTCATCGGCAACAAGGTAATAGAACTCCTTGAAGCATACAAAATAAAAAGGATCTTATCAACACCGTATCATCCGAGTGAAAACAAACAGGCCGAATCGACAAACAAGACTATCATACGAAACTTGACATACATAGGAGGAGTCAAATCACGAGGCTATGAATATTAGCCTCGAGCTATCAGATTAAAAACAAGAAGTTGCACTTGTTTGGATGGCGGGGCAAAAGAAAAGAATCGAGAGGTATTATAATAGAAGGACCAGCCTTTGATGCTTCAGAATCGGGGACTTGGTCCTAAGGAAAGTTACCCTCAATACTCGAGATCCGGATGAAGGTAAACTAATCCCGAATTGGGAAGGCCCGTACTGAGTCATCGGAGTTATCGAAAAAGAACCATATATAAACTTGGCACGATCGAAGGAGAACAATTTCCAAATAACTGGAATCTGTCACTACTGAAACGGTATTATTACTAAGGTATGACCTTCTCCTTTTTCCATTTGTATTTAGGACTAACTCATTACAGATGTTTGATCGAAGACGCCGAGGGCACCCTTATACACGAAGGCCATAGGTTTTAAAGCACGCGTTGCACTCTTTTTCTCTTAGATCGGGCTTTATCCCAAATGGGTTTTTCCCACAAGGTTTTTAATGAGGCAACAACTATGTGCTACCTAAGGAGAATTCAACAGTATCCAAGGCTTCTTTTCAATTAACCTCGAATACTGGGGAGCATCACCCTCGGAGGTTATATTTTTGAGGAAAATACTCTACGCCAAAAAGGGCCTCAATAGGAAAGCTTTGTAATGGTCCAACGGTTAGATGAACCATGTCCATATAGAATAGTCGAGCCTCGATGGCAAAATATGTACGCATGTATGAATTATTAAAAGAAGAATTCTTTCTATATCAATCACTTTGTATCTCAAAAAAAATTTCTACTATACGAACTCCATACTTGTGATTCTATGAAAAACGGCTCAAGGGCCAAATCACAAAACACACCTTGAATACTCAGGGACTTTCATTGACACGCTCGAGTTATCATACTCGAATTTATAAGACCTCAAAGAGGCATCCCTTGATTCAAAGGCCAAGGCCATCATACTTGGAGAAAACTTTTCAGACAAGTTCAAAAGGTTATCGGAAAGCAAGTCCAAGAGACACACCCAAAATCTACAGCCAAAATAAAGCGGCTCGGAGACGTCCGAATTCCGTAATAAAACAGGCCTTCAAATTCTCAGAAAACCGGTTAAATAAGGGCTACCCTTGGCAAAGTACTCAACGGGCTTCGATAAAATCAGCCCTCAAAAAACCTTACGAGGTAACGAATTATTCAAATACAAACTTGTGCTAAGACACTAAAAACAGAGGGTTCCGATCGACACCGAACCCTCAAAAGATTAAATGGGTAAAAAATGCATACCAAGGTATAAATAAATTTTTACTAAGTATTCTAAGCTGGAAAGAGGAAATGATAGCCATCTCTTAGAGGCCATAATGGCTCGATCTAAAAGAGCCTAAGGTCCGATACACTTAGGGTTCGAGACCTTGTTCTCACACGAACCGAACCCAAGGGTTCGATTATCCCAAGCCTAAATAAATAATAGCTTGATTATGGCTGGGGGACTCACCATCGAGCCCATAAAGGTCTATGTCTCAAAGCCCAAACCTTATTCAAACTCGACCACGGTAATTACAAAGCAATCGTCTGAGATAAAATCTCGAGCACACCATCCAAAGAATGAAATTATAACAAGAATTTTCTAAGACGGGAAATATCGAGAAAACATTCAAGGAAATTCTTATTTTATATTTTTGGAAAAAGGTATATACAAGAGACCGATGAAAGGTCTTACAAAAAGAACAATACAAAAAGAGAGAAGAAAATCCTATCTATGCCCAGGGTTGGTTTCTCCCTCGGGAGCAACTTCTTCTTCTTTTAATAATTCATACGCATGTATGAATTATTAAAAGAAGCATTCTTTCTATATCAAACACTTTGTGTCTCAAAAAATTTCTACGATACGAACTCCATACTTGTGATTCTATGAAAAACGGCTCAAGGGACAAATCACAAAACACACCTTGAATACTCAGGGACTTTTATTGACACGCTCGAGTTATCAAACTCGAATTTATAAGACCTCAAAGAGGCATCCATTTATGCAAAGGCCAAGGCCATCATACTTGGGAAAAACCTTTCAGACAAGTTCAAAAAGTTATCGGAAAGCAAGTACAAGAGACACACCCAAAAGCTACAGCCAAAATAACGCGGCTCGGAGACGTCCGAATTTCGCAATAAAATAGGCCTTCAAATTCTCAGAAAACCGGTTAAATAAGGGCTACCCTCGGCAAAGTACTCAACGGGCTTCGATAAAATCATTCCTCAAAAAACCTTACGAGGTAACGAATTATTCAAATACAAACTTGTGCTAAGACACTAAAAACAGAGGGTTCCGATCGACACCGAACCCTCAAAAGACTCAATGGGTAAAAAATGCATACCAAGGTATAAATAAATTTTTACTAAGTATTCTAAGCTGAAAAGAGGAAATGATATCCATCTCTTAGAGGCCATAATGGCTCGATCTAAAAGAGCCTAAGGTCCGATACACTTAGGGTTCGAGACCTTGTTCTCACACGATCCGAACCCAAGGGTTCGATTATCCCAAGCCTACAACAACAACAACAACAACCCAGTATAATCCCATAAGTGGGGTCTGGGGAGGGTAATATGTATGCAGACCTTACCCCTACCCCGGGGGCAGAGAGGCTGTTTCCAGGAGACCCTCTGCTCAAGACATCAACAAGAGAGACGATAAGTTAGTACTATCAATAGACTCATACTAAAAATAACATAAAATACACAACATAACACAAAATAACACAATAGCAGCAATATAAGAAATACAAGAAATACGAAATAGATGAAATAGATGAAAGGTATACTAATATCCAACAAATAACTCCCTGTATCGGTAGCTGATCAGTAACCTCCTACGATTACCTCCTAACTAGCTAGTCTCACTCTAGTGCGCTGTGGAAATATCCACAACTTCCCCCTAACCTACAACTTTAATGCTCGACTTCCACAATCCCCTATCAAGGGCCATGTCCTCAGTAATCCTAAGACGCGCTAAGTCCTGCCTTATCACCTCTCCCCAATACTTCTTAGGTCTCCCTCTACCTCTCTTCATGCCCACCACAGCCAGTCGCTCACACCTTCTCACCGGTGCATCAGTGCTCCTCCTCTGAATGTGCCCGAACCATCTGAGTCTTGCTTCCCGCATCTTGTCCTCTATGGGGGCCACACCCACCTTCTCTCTAATATCTTCATTCCTAATCTTATCCATCCTTGTATGCCTGCACATCTATCTCAACATCCTCATCTCTGCTACTTTCATTTTCTGAGTGTGTGAGTTCTTAACCGGCCAACACTCGGTCCCATACAGCATTGCAGGCCTAACCACTACTTTATAAAACTTACCTTTTAGTAATGGTGGAACTTTCTTGTCACACAGGACTCCCGTCTCTAACCTCCACTTCATCCAACCCACCCCTATCCGGTGTGTGACATCCTCGATTATCCCAAGCCTAAATAAATAATAGCTTGATTATGGCTCGGGGACTCACCATCGAGCCTATAAAGGTCTATGTCTCAAAGCCCAAACCTTATTCAAACTCGACCACGGTAATTACAAGGCAATCGTCTGAGATAAAATCTCGAGCACACCATCCAAAGAATGAAATTATAACAAGAATTTTGTAAGACGGGAAATATCGAGAAAACATTCAAGGAAATTCTTATTTTATATTTTTGGAAAAAGGTATATACAAGAGACCGATGAAAGGTCTTACAAAAAGAACAATACAAAAAGTGAGAAGAAAATCATATCTATGCCCAGGGTTGGTTTCTCCCTGGGGAGCAACTTCTTCTTCGGGCCCAACTTCATTATCGGACCCGCCTTATCTACCTTCGGTATCATCATCATCGGAGGAGACGAGGGACTTGGCATTGGCTTCGAGCGCTTTTGCTTGGGCTATCTCCTCGGTGAGGTCGAAACCTCGAGCATGGATCACTTCGAGGGTCTCCTTCCGGGATTGACACTTGGTTGAATCGCTGATCTGTTTCTCCCGGTTGGAGGCTTCCCTTAGTTCCATTTGAGCATCCTCAGCATCCTTTAGGTACACAGTATTGGTTTTATCAATCATAGCCTTTGTCTTCTCGACGTCGGCCTTGGATTCAGCAACCTCGGCCCCGGTTGTGGCAAGTTTGGCCTCAAGCTCATTGATCTTCTTGGCCTTGCATGTGATTTTTCACTTTGACACCCAAAGCTGGGTCTCAGCCGAGGCCACTTGGGCTAGAGCAGCCTCTTTCTCAGTAGCAAGCCGATCAATATTTTCCTTCCACTGGTTGCAGGCAGCCTCAACTTGATCGACCTCCCCTCGAAGCTGCCGAATCATCTCCAATTTTTGCTGCAGCTGAGACATTAAAGTGGTATCCTCCACAGTTGGGTCAAGTAGACCATACTCTTGCAAAATGATGGTTACCTTCTTGTCCAACTAGGCCTTATTTTGACGAACTTTGGCCAAGTATGCCCTAAGTTCCTTAAGCTCCTCCTCCTTTTCGTTGCAAAGGAGCCTCGGGGCCTTCCCTTCTGCCGAAGACTTCTTGAGCTCAGACTCACATTGGCTCAGCTCGACCCTAAACCTGATAATAGCCTACGCAGAATAAGAGATGTCAGTTAGGTTAAGGGAAGGAGAAGGAATTGTAGCAATAAAAGTTAATGCTTTCCCTAGCAAAAAGACGATGAGCCTCTTCAAAGAGGGTGGATGCATCATTGAGATCGGTGGCATTATCGACCCTAGTAAAGCAATCTCGGAAAGGATATTCTTCACCAGGACTTCGCTCGGGTCAGGCATTTGCAGAGCTTGAGCTTCCTTTATTGCCTCCTCAAAATAAGTTGGTAGAAGAGTAGAGTGACCTATTGTCATGGCCCCGAGTATGTCGCTCGAGGCACTATGTTCAGATCCAGGTATCTCGGTACTTGTCCTCTTTAGCATGCTTGTTGAGGCAGAGGAAAAATCTCGACATCAGGTGATTCGGGGGCTTTGCCTACGTCTTTCTTCAGAGCCTCTTCACCATGGGGCAGGGTCTCCGATTTGAAGGGCTTGACGGCTTCGACTGGTTTCCTGGCTCGGGTCACCAACGCTGATTTTTTGCCCTCATCTTCTTCCTCATCATTCAATTGATGGGTTGAGTCTATGTCCACATGAATGAGTTTCCTCCTTAGCCTTTGAGTGTGAGCCTTCCTATCTTGGGGGTCTTCGGGTTTTGAAAACATTTTTCTCTTGTTATCTTTCTAGACTCGATCTCTTCCCCGGGCGGGGCTGACCTCATTTCGGAAGCACCTCCAATACCTAGATAAATGAATAGGCATGAGCAAGGTACATATCCGGTAAAGGGGAAAGCATCAAAAATTAGGAGAAGGACTTACCGTGGTGTTTGGTCTCCCATTTTCCTTTCGACAAGTCATACCATTTGCTCTTATTATATGAGGAGGTCGCGGCTAACATCTAGACCCAATCTTCGAGGTCATGGATTGCATGGGGCATCCAAGTAATCGGTGCAAAAAAGGTAAAGGCATCACACAATGCAAAATGGAATATAGGATGATACTAGGGGAAGGACTTCACTTATGATCGGGGTTTCGTTTCTCTAGGAACATCATTTTACCCTTGGGGATAATGTCTGAGGTCTTCACTCGTATGAATCGGCTCATCCAGCCTCGGTTCTTATCATCGTCATTGCTAGAGAAGAAGTCCTTGCTCGATCGGCGTTGGAGCTTGATCAGCCCTCGAAAAATATGAGGCCGATACAATCTGATGAGGTGGTTGAGGGTAAATTCTAGCCCCTCAGCCTTACTATAGAAGTAACGAAGCATCGTCACTATACGCCATGAAGAAGGATGGATTTGGCCGAGGGTGACTTCGTATCTTTTGCATAAGTCGATCACTACTAGATCGAGGTGACCCTGTGTAAAGGGGTAAGTGTAAACACTTAGGAGCCCCTCCACATGAGTGGTAATGCTCTCCGCGGGTTGGGGATCTGTACTATGACCTCGTCCCCCCAACCACATTCTTTTTTCATGGCCTTAATATGCCTCTCCGTTATTAGGCAAAAATACCTCGATACGTGCTCGTGTCGACCAAGAATCGTGGGGGGATTTTCAACTCTGAAATCTTTCTTTATGATGCAGGGGCCAGGAATGATCTCATTATGAGCCAACGCTTTATCACTAGTTGGCCGGGAAGAGAAGGAGGAAGCCTTCTCTTTCTGAGGAACTGTGTTAGAGGTTTTCTCCATTGATTCAAACTAAAGGAAATGGAGATAGACGGAGTTTTATGTTTTCTGGAACTAAAAGAATGAGAGTAACGGGTAATGAGAGAGAAGTGATGAAGATAGGGAGATATAAAATAGGTTTGGAGGTGGAATGAAGATTGAAGTAAAGGTTTTCCAAAAATTGAACCTTGTATTCACAGCCAAGCGGCGGCGATCGACGACGCTAATGGCCGACCACCACTGGTGAAGCATTTAATGTTTTGGGGAAGCTAACCAATAGGACATTTTGGTTACCTCAAATGCCTATTTCATGACGTCATCATCAAGGACTCCGAAAAATCGAGGCTCAAGTCTTTATTTATCATTTTATTCTAAGAAATGCGGGAACTATCTGTATACAGTCTAAATCATGTGCCCTCAATTTTGTAGGCTCGAGGGGTCGCATCGAGGACAATTTCAATATAGATCGAGCTCGAGCTCAAGGCAGAATATGAGACTCGAAGATCTAAGTGCTCGAGGAACATCGGAGCCAAGTATGGCTAACCTCGAGATAATATCGTTATGTTTTTATATAAGAAAGAGCGAGATTCCGCAATAGCCCCAGGATCATGGTGTAAGTTCCGGAATAGATTTGTACGAGTTAGTACGGATTTGTACTAAGCGGTTAGACAGCTGTTCCAATAAGATTCTTTACTGTAAATAGAAATATACCTTATGTAGGGTTCCCCTACTATATAGGGGATACCAATCACTTGTAATAATCATCAATCATTGCCAGTAGAATATACTCTCTTACTTTCTTGTTCATTACTCATCAGAATTTTCTCTTTAACTTTATTGCTTTTACTTTACTGTTCTTACTGACCAACCTCGAGGCCATCATAGCTCGCGGTCAAGACTTGTTTAAGCACCGGTTTGATTCAACGTACTTCTTCAATTTATACGTTTGATTTCTTAGTTATTACAATCAATATTGAATTAGATCACGTATCTTTAAAACCACAAACAAGTTTAATTATTACTTTGAGTTCATGTACCGAGTCTTTGATTGATTTGATGCATGCAAGTTATATGCATATTCCCTAATGAAAATTAATAAGTCGCAGCACGTTCATAAGGAATATGAGATATTGCATAATATAAAATTTTAATTTCTCTCTCTATATATCTCACTTTCTTCTGTTGGAGATTTTCTCCAAATCATGGGAACAAAAGTTCTAAAATTGAAATTACATTTACCCCGTGTTTAGTTATTAGTAGTAGCTAAAATCAATATAAATGTTGTACCAAAAACCTGGTATTATTCATCATATAGAATGTGGAATTATAGTTTCGGAATTATAATTCCAAAAGTAAAAAAATATCAAAATGTCATTATTCCGAACGAACGACGCAAACAGTTTTACACCCCAAATTCATTGACAAATTTGAAATTTAGAGTTTTTTTTTGGTTGGAAAAATAAATTATATTATAACATGCTAAATAAGTACAGCGTATTTGTTTAGTGGATGCATACAACGCATCCGTTGTACAAAACTAGGGCTTGTTGCTTGTTCTCCCACATGGGAAACAGTACTAGTACTAGAAGTAGTAGTTACTAAAGAGATTGTACTACTACACATAATAGATAAACTAGAGAGAGATTGTGTAGAATTCCTAGCATTCTTCTTAAGCATCCTGCCGTGGAGTGTGCCCGTGACATAGCAAAAGCTGGTGGTGCCAAAAAGTAGGCAGCGGTCATGTGAATGTGTTGCTCCATATCTAGCTAAACTATCTGCTACACAATTCTGATCTCTGTAGATAACTTGTACTGATGGACTACCCAGTTGTTGGAGCAATAACTTGCAGTCATTAATGATATTAGTAAAATACATTGTAGGTGAATTGAACATACCAATTATTGCATGTGCATCCGTCTCAATGATGATTGGTTTGAGCTGTTTTTGGACAGCAATTTGTAATTCTTTGAGTAGTGCAAGAAGTTCTATTTGAACACTTGGGCCTTCTTTCACAAATCCTGCAAAGCCTATAATCTAATTGCTTTGGTGATTGCGAAAAACTCTACCAATACCATAGCTGCTTTGATTAGGGGAGCAAGATCCATCAATATTTAGTTTATAAAAAGTATGATTTGGTGGATGCCATTTGATATAGATAAGGGACTTTGAATTATTCTTAATTGAATGATTTGTTAAGAAGTAATATTCAGCCGCCCTTGTTAAAATCGAAGGCATATTTAAAACTACATTTTTTTCGAAAAGAAATTTGTTTCTTATAATCCAAAGTTCCCATAACGCAAAAGGAATCAAAGTAGTATAAGAAATTTTGTGAGGAGTCGATACTAGTGGGGTATGTATAAGTTTGTACAACCAATTTATACTATCATTTTGAGATATTAAGGAGGTGTTACTGGGAAGTGCGACCCTAAGGGCTTTCCAAAGTTGTAGGGCATTAGGACAATATTGAAATAAATAACTAACTGTTTCAGTATCTTTGTGACACTGAGGACATGTTACTGAACAGGTAATACCTAGCCGTGTAAGATACATTGCCGTTGGGAGTCTGTCATGGTAAATTAGCCATAGAAAAAAGGATATTTTAGGAGGAATTGAACGTTTCCAAATTCACTTGTACGATGTGATTGTGCATGTACCATTAGGTCTAATAGTGTTTATTAGATACTTGTACATTGAGTTAATAGAGAAGATACCATTCTCTGTTATATCCCAGAAAATTTTGTCACAAGTTATGGATACAATTGGTATATAAATATTATCAATTAGGGAAATTATATGCAAAGGTAAGTTGAAAGGTACTTTATCTAGGTGCCATCTATTATTGTACTAATAATTAGATACTAATTTATTCTCCTCAAATTGAGGCATAGGACCATAAATGTAGTTTCTAATTATTAAATTATGGCTAAGCCATGGGTCATTCCAGAACCTAACATGTTGTCCCATTATAATATTCCATTTATAACCTAAACGGCAGTAGGTCCAGCCATTAATTATATTGCGCCAAGTATTAGAACTTTTATAATTTATTAAAGATTGCGGGCGTACATAATTATTTAAAAGAACTTTTTCCCACAACTATTGTGGATTATTAAACATTCTTCATGCAAGGCTTGCATGTAGTGATTGGTTTTTTGTAGTCAGATTTTGTATACCTAAACCCCCGAGTTTCAAAGGTTGTGTGATTGTATACCACTTAATGAGATGTAATTTTTTTCTTTTGAGGTGTAGTACCCCATAGAAAATTCTTTTGATACCAATTGAGGTAGCTGAGTATATAAGTAGTTATTTTTATATATTGCATCAAAAGATTAGGAAGGTGATTTAGTGTAGATTTGATTAAAGTCAGTCTTCCCGCTCGTGATAGGAAGTTTGTTTTCCAGCCTGCCAAATTTGTTTTAAAGTTATCGATTAAGAATTGGTAGTCATTTTTTGAAGGCTTATTTGTAAAAATAGGGAATCCCAAATACTTTCCAAAATATTTTTCTTCTTCCATACGGAATATTTGAAGAATAATATTCTTTGTATTTGGTTGGCAATTCTTTGAAAAGTATATTTTCGATTTATCAAAGTTTATAGATTGGCCAGACTGGTATGTAAACTATGTAATTGTATTTACCATTGAATGACAAGTATTTGCTGAAATTTTTGAAGTGAGTATTATATCATCAGCGAAGAATAAATGAGATAATTGTAGACCATTATTTGATAATTAGATTGAGTTCCATGTCTGGTAGTCAACTGCATTATTTATATTCCTGGACAATATTTCTAGACATAGGATGAACAGATAAGGTGACAAATGATCACCCTGTATAATGCCTCTTGTGGGGTTAAAATAATCAGTTGGACTACCATTAATTAAAATAGAGGTTGTAGTGGTGGTAATACAAGACATAATTAATTTAGTAAATTTATTTGGAAAATTTAAACTTACTAATGTATTATGATTGAAGGATCATTCTAATTTGTCAAAAGCTTCTTCTATATCTATCTTAAGAAGTATACTTAAATTGTTACCCTTCATTTTTTGAAATTTATTAACAATTTCTTGTACTATAATAGCATTATCAGCAGCTCTTTTATTTTTTTAAAAACTGAATTGTGTAGGATGTATAATATGTTCCAGTATTAGTTTTAATCTTATTACTAATAATTTTATAATAATTTTGTAAATAATATTACAAAGGATAATAAGTCTATATTGAGCAATTGTGGATGCATTATTTTTTTGGGAATAAGACAGATGAAAGTAGAATTTATTGTTGGATCAATTTTATAGTCAGTGAAGACCTTATTGTGAGCACGTGATTTTTGCTCTCGCGACAATTACTCCCAAAAATTATAAAATAAAATAGTTTTGTTATCGCATT
>MU787817.1:4177-27393 GCA_026770625.1 Nicotiana glauca | reverse complement strand
CTATGGCGCGTAGCCCGATCCATGGGTACCCTGCGCTCACTGGGGTTGTGTACAGACTCCGGAGGGGCTCCTACAACCCAAGCGCAAAAATACTGCAGCGTGCAGTCCGATCCATTTAATATACTACTGCGGCGTGCAGTCCGATCCATATAATAACTATTGTGGCGTGCAGTCTGATCTATGCAATATAATATACTACTGCGGCATGCAGTCCAATCCATACAATATAATATACTACTGCGGCGTGCAGTCCAATCCATGCAATATAATATTGCGGCGTGCAGTCCGATCCATGCATGTATATGCATATGCACATATAACACTCGAGGCCTGAAAGCCTTCTCACATAACACTCGAGGCCTAAAAGCCTCCTCACATAACACTCAAGGCCTGAAAGCCTCCTTACATCACTCTTCATGCCCTCACATATGGCCCTCGACCTCAATCATTCCCAAAATAGTCAAAAGCCCCTCGGGTATCAGTAAAACAATAATACTCAGCTCAAACAATAGTTCAAATATCAGTTAAAACTCCAAGTTTGAGAAAAATATAGTTGAGTTCATGAAACAGTGTAAATCACATGGACTGAGTTCAAATAATATTTCAAATAGTAAGGAAAACAGTGATGATAGTTCATTAAGAGTTTCAATTATCGGCAATAAGCCCCAAGTATGGCAATGAGCCCAAGTCATAATGATAACAACAAATCATTTACAATTACGCGGTAAAAACCAACAATCGGGACGGATCAAGTCACAATCCCCAACGATGCTCTACCCCACGCTCATACCTGGCGTGCAAGTCACCACAATACAACACTATGATTTGCAAATCCGGGGTTTCAAACCCTCAGGATATCATTCACAAGTATTACTCACCTCGAACCGGCGAAATCTCAAGCCCGCGACGCCTTTGCCCCTCAAATTGGCCTCCACATGCGTCGAAACTAGCCAAAAACAGAGCGAATACATCACAATATGCAAATGAGACAATACCCAATCGAAAACAATCAAATTATAGCAAAAACCTCGAAACTAGCAAAACACGAGCCCCGGGCCCACTTCTCAAAAAATTACGAAACTTACATTTTCGGAATTCTCATCTCGCCACGAGTCCGTACATATAAAGTTCATCAAAATCGGAGTTCAAATGGGCCACCAAATCCCAAATTTACATAGTAAAAACCAAGCCCTAATTTCTTCAATTTTATGCCCAAATTCAGAGAATTAATGGATGATTCTTTAATTAAATGACGTATCTACGCCACGAGACTTACCTCCAATCACTTCCCGTCAAAATCCCCTTAATTCCTTGCCAAAATCTCCCAATCTATCTCAAAAAATGGTGGAAAATGAACCCAAGTCGCGGATGAAATGTTATAAAAACAGGTATGCCCAAGTGACCTTTGCTCTACGCGAACGCGACAAAGAGGTCACAAACGCGATGCCTTATTTCCTCAACCTCCGCGAACGCGGATTCCCTGATGCGAACGCGAAGCACATTTCCAGACCTGCCAAATCTCCTTGTACGCGAATGCGGCAAGGCTGTTGCGGACGCGAAGCCCAGGTAGCCAACCCTCCGCGAATGCGAACAAAAACACGCGAACGCGAAGAGTAATCCAACAGCTCTAAGAATTCCATCTTCGCGAACGCATAGACCTTATGCGAACGCGAAGGGTTAATACCCTGCAACCATATGATAGCAAAAACTGCTACTTTCAAAGCCAAAAATGGTCCGATTGACCACCCGAAACTCGCCCGAGGCCCTCGGGACCTCAACCGAACATGCTAACATATCCCATAACATCATTCAAACTTGTTCCAATCATCACAACACATAAAACAACACTAAAATCATCAATTTTCATCGGATTCAAGCCTAAGTTTTTTAAAAACTTCCGAAACACGCATTCGATCAAAAACCCAATCAAACGGTGTCCGAATGACGTGAAAATTTGCAGACATATCCAAAATCACCTAACGAAGCTAGTGCAACTCTCGGAATTCCATTCCGACCCTCGGATCAAAATCTCACCTATAGACCAGAATTCGCCAAAATTCAAACTTCGCCAATTCAAGCCTAATTCTACACCGGGCCTCCAAATTCGATTCCGATCGTACTCCTAAGTCAAAAATCATCACCCGAAACTAGTCAAATCATCGGAAATTCATTCTGATCCCTCTAACTCATAAGTCAACATCCGGTTGACTTTTCCAAACTAACCTTCTCTTAAGGAGACTAATTGTCTCATTTCCAACCAAACTCTATCCGAATTACTTCAAATTCACCAAACACCTATAATGAAACATATAGAAGCATAAAACGGGGAAAACAAGGCGGAGATACCTGAGAGGACATGTCGGGTCGTTACAAACAGCCAATAAATTTTCCAAATTCACAATTACCCACGGAAAGCGGGTGCAACATGTCTTAGATGAAGAAAGTAGTATGTTTGATGATGCAGATACGGATGGCGTATTAACTCCATATAAATATGTACTGGTAATATCTCTACTTGTACTTGATACTAATGTATAAACGAGTTTTGATTGATCCAGGTAGTTCCGTGAACAATATTCTGCTAAGAGTACTACACGATATGCAAGTTGAAGATAAATTAGTACCAAAGGCGCATACTTTGTCTGGATTTGACAATTCCAGCATCATGATGAAGGGGAGGTAATACTTACAACATTCGCAGAAGGAGTCGTCAAAGAAACTAAGTTTTAGGTGGTAGAGATGGAGATGGCTTACAATATGATTCTCCGGAACCATGGATCCACGAGATGGATGTTGTTCCGTAAACCTTACATCAAGTTATTAAACTTCCACCACCAGGGAATATGTCAAATTTGTGGGGATCAACAGACATCCAGGACCATCAACTCCATAGCAGATTTAAGTACGAGAAACAAAGAAAAATAGCAATTACAGAATCCAGTTGAGGATACCACAGTACAAACCTCAACTGAACAAGGGCGAACAAATGTGGACTCAAGGCCCAATTCCATTCAAGAACCAGATGAAGATGAAAATATCAAAACAACGATTGAAGAATTGGAGGCTGTAGTATTATTTATACAATGGCCTGAAAGGAAAGTCTACGTAGGGGCTAATCTAAGCCAAGGCATGAAAGTTAAGTTGATTGAATTTTTAAAAACTAACATCCACCTGTCAAACAAAAGAAGACCCATCATATCCACCTGTCAAACAAAAGAATAAAAAGCAAGGAACTTTAAAAAATCAGGTGATTCAGGATGAGGTCCAAAACTTATTAAAGATTGGGTCTATTTGCAAGGAAAAATATCCTAATTGGTTAGGCAATATTGTTGTGGTACCGAAATAGAATGGTAAATGGCGAGTTTGTGTAGATTACACAGACCTTAACAAAGCTTGTCCTAAAGATTCTTTTCCATTACCACATATAGATCAACTAATTGATGCTACTGCAGGATATGAGTTTTTAAGGTTTTTAGATACGTATTCAGGATATAACCAGATCAAAAGGGATCCTATAGATGAAGAAAAAACTTTATTTATAACAGACAGAGGGACTTATTGTTATAAAGTAATACCTTTTGGTCTCAAAAATGCTGGCGCAACATATCAAAGACTGGTGACCAAAATATTCCAAGATATAGGAAAAACTATGGAGGTCTACATTGATGATATGCTCGTCGAAAATCATTATTCATGGGATCATATATCGCACTTGTCAGATACGTTTCAGATCTTGCAAAAATTCAATATGAAACTAAATCCTGAGAAATGTGCATTCGGTGTTGCATTAGGTAAGTTTTTAGGTTTTCGTATTTCTAACCGTGGTATTGAAGTGAATCTTGCACACATTAAAGCCATTGAAGAAATCCCTAACATGCTTACAAGTAAAAAAGAAGTGCATAGGTTGACATTAAGAATTGCAACATTGGGAAGATTTATTTCCAAATCATCGGAAAAGTGCTTTAAATTCTTTTCAGATCTTAAAAATCAAGATCAGTTCGAATGGACTGAGGAGTGTCAGCAGGACCTCAAAAATTTGAAGATATAATTGTCAAATCCGCCGTTGCTCGCAAAACCAAAGGTTGGAGAAAGATTGCTCATCTATATTGCCATCTCAGAAGTTGTGGTGAGTGATATTTTAGTTCATGAAGACCAAAGTAAACAATCTCCAATTTATTATGTCAGCAAATAATTATTATATGCGGAGACGCGATATCCTCAATTAGAAAAGCTTGCACTAGCACTAATCATGATATCTAGAAAGCTAAGGTCTTATTTTTAATGTCATCCTATTGTCGTAGTAACTGCTTATCCATTACGCAATATACTACACAAACACAAGTTGTCAGGTAGATTAGCTAAATGGGCTATATAATTAAGTGAATATGACATCACATACCAGCCAGAACCGCGATAAAATCTCAGGTATTAGCAGATTTTAGCCAAGGAATGCAATTAGAAGCAGAAAAAGAATTACAGGTATTCAACGAGTCTAATCAAGGAATTTGGACTTTATTTACTGATGGCTCATCTAACGTGAAGAGAGCGGGTTTAGGAGTTATTTTGGTGCCACCTACGGGTGAAACCATTCGTCAAGCCATAAAATGCCATTATATAACTAACAATGAGGCAGAGTATGAAACTGTGATTGCAGGTTTGGAACTAGCACGAGAACTTGGCATTAATCAAATTGTAATCAAAAGCAATTCGTAGCTCGTAGTTAACCAAATGCTGGGGACTTATACAGACATAGAAGCACGAACGCAACAATACTTAGAAAAGGTACGGGATTTGATTAGACAATTTCAAACCTAGAAAGTCACGCAGATACCAAGAGATGAAAATGTCGAAGCAGATGCCCTAGCCAATCTTGCATCTGCAGTAGACAAGTTGAACAATGAAAATGCTTTTGTAATTCATTTGTTTCATTCGGTACTCGTTCTCGACAAAAATGAGGTAAATTTCAATAACTTAACATGGAATTGGAGAAATAAGATTGCCGCTTTTTTCCAGTAAGGTACCGTCCCTGAAGACAAGAAAAGAGCTCACGCGCTTCGAAAAAAGGCTGCTCGATATTGTTTAAAGCAAGGTAATTTTTATTGAAAAATTTTCAGTGGCCCCTTAACAAGGTGCCTCGGGCCTTCTCAAACTAAATATGTAATGAGAGAAATACACGAAGGGTATTGTGGAAATCACGCAGGAGGAAGATCACTGGTAAGAACCATGATTAGAGCAGGCTATTATTGGCCTAAAATGGAAGAAGAAGCTGAGAATTTCATGACTAAATGTTATAAGTGCCAAAGATATGGTAACAATATGCATAGACCCGTAGAACTGTTACATCAGGTCATTGCACCGTGGCCTTTAATGAAATGGGGAATGGATATCGTGGGTCCACTACCATAAGCAAAAGGACAGGTAAAATTCCTACTTGTACTCACTAACTACTTTACTAAACGGGTAGAAGCAGGAGCATTTAAACAAGTACGGGAAAAAGAAGTCAGAGATTTCATTGGACGAAATATCATATGTCGATTCGGTGTACCAAAGGAAATCGTGTGTGATAATGGCCCACAATTTATAGGTGTATAAATCACATAATTTTTTCAAAGTTGGCTGATCAAAAGGATTACGTCCTCACCTTACCATCTGGTGGGTAATGGACAAGCTGAATCAACAAATAAAGTCATTTTCAACAGTTTGAAGAAACGATTAGAAGAATCTAAAGGCAATTGGCCGGAAGTGCTACCTGGTGTTTTATGGGCATATCGCACGACAACAAAAACAAGCACATGTGAGACACCGTTCTCATTGGTGTACGGAGCTGAAGCCTTAATCCTGGTTGAGATAGGGGAATCAAGCACGAGGTATACGTAAGATTCAGAAGAATCTAATGAAGAAGAAACATGCATAAACCTTGACTTACTTGAAGGAAGAAGGGAAGCCGCACTAATAAGAATGGCAGCACAAAAACAAGTCATGGAACAAAAGGCTCGACTAAGATACTTCAAGATTGGGGACTTCGTACTCAAGAAAGTTTTTCAATCCAAGAAGGCAGCTAATGCGGGGAAATTAAGTCCAACATGGGAAGGACCTTACAAGATTCATGGTATTGTGGGGAAAGGAGAATACGAATTGGAAACAATAGATGGCAAGATATTACCCTCACACTGGAATGATGTTCACCTTAAGAGATACTATTTCTAAGGAGTACTCACGGGCATGCAGAAAGCTTACCCGTACTAAATGATGAGTCACGACCTGCAAGGCACGTGGAATTGACTAAATTTCCCGGTTTAGGGTTACAATTATTCTGATAGAAATTGAGATGGGTTAAGCAGTCTTCATATATAATCGTACCTCCGAGACCCGTATGTTTTATTCCTTTACATGAAAAGTACCAAATAAGAGGAATAGTCAAGTGCTCGAAACTTCATACTTCAAAGCTCAAACACTTAGGGGAGATATATACATAGACAAATGTATAAAGAAGGCAAAGAAGATTGAGAAACAATCAAAAGTTCAAGCCTAAAAAAGTCAAATCATTGAAAGAGTCAAGTGCAGAGCAGAGAGTCAAGTACAGAGTAAAGTTACGAGCCCAAGCCAGAGAAAAACCTTATCTTAGTTAGGATAAAAGGCAATGTAGTGAAAATCTTGTGTATTATTCAAGTGAAACGAGGTTATGAATAAAAACCTTGTGTATTATTCAAAATACTGAAACAGGTTACAAATAAAAACCTTGTGTTTATTTCCTTTTTGAAATCTGTTGTAAGAAAAATAGTTACGAAAAAGTTATAGAAGTTACTCAAATACATGTAAAGTGTTACTTAAAACTTGGAAAATTTCAAATAAGAACTTGTCAAATTTATTTCAAGAAACATATGTATTCCTATTTCTTTTGTCGTATATTAACACCATTATGAAGTTGAGACGTCTTCTTCATTAAGCGTCGAATATAAAAGGGCCCTCTTTTATAAAATTCATGATTGATTTAAAACATTAATGGGATAAACAAAGCATTTTACAAAATAAAATGCAAGTTATTCAGTAAGTCCTTAAATGCAAAAAGCAAGAATAAACAAAATAGAAGTTCAAATAACAAACTTCTTAATGTTAAAAAGTTTAGACTAAGTGTGAACTTAGCCATAAACTAAAGAGTTGCTTATATAAAATGCCCTATAAAAGGACTAGCGACTTAACGTTTTTAACAAACCCTTAAAAAACAACCAAGGGTTTCCACCACATACTATCAGAAAAGAAAAAAAGTCATGCATCATAAACTTGTCACTAGGGAATAGAAGAAGGAACTGAAGCAGATTCATCATCAGGAGAAGGCTCAACTTGACTCGAAGGAATTGGAGCACTCACCATACCCATGTCATCTTCAATGTTCTCAGAGGTTTCAGCCACAGGAGAAGAAAAATTTTGGCACTGTTGAGTCTTTTCAATAGTTTCTTTGATTTTGGCTAACTCAAATTCCAAATTAAAATTCTCCTGGCTAACTTCAACAAGGGTATCATGGTGAGATTTAAAAACGCCCAACTCACTTCAAGTGCGGTTTTTTGTCAAGAATCTCGTAATCTCTTTCCTAGTCAGCAATTTCACTCTTTAGCTTCTTATTCTCAGCCAAGGCAGAATCATAGGAAATTTGAAGAGCAACATGTGAACTCTCTAAAAAGTGAACTTTACTAGAAGATTCCCGGAGGTCTTCTTGAGTTTGAGTTTGAGTCTGCACTAGTTCACCAGCATATGCTTCTTTTTTGCCTAAGAGAGCCTTCAACTCTCTGATCTCTTCACTTGCCTTAGAGGGTTTCTCGGAAAAAGAGGTTTCAAGACAATTTTTTTCCTTATCTGCTTGACTTGAGGAAGCTTTTTCAACCGCCAACTCAGAAGTCAAAGCCCTTACCTGCTGCTCTAAGGTATACTTGTTCTCCTCCAATGCTTCCATATCAATTTAGAGGCTCTCATACTGTTCCCTCCAATTATCTGCTTTGACTTGATACTCGTGGACCAACTACTCCATGTGAGAAACCTTCTTCATCATTTCTGTACCCACGAGGTTGATCTGAAAAAGAAAAAAAGGTAAGGTAAGAGTTAAAACGGAGCAACATATAATTAAAACAAAAAAATTATCTTTAATGATGAATGTATTATGTCATTCATCAAAGTTAAAGATTTATGGCTTTCAAGCTTGGCCTTCTCGATTGGGGCAATTAGAGGTTTCAACCACAGATCAACCCCACAAGATTTTCTCAAAAGGTTACCCTCGGCAGGGACTTTGATGGTAACCTGTCTCATGGCCTCACCTCCACTTGAGGAACCAACCTCAGTATAATGAACAGTTGAAGGAGTAACAATTGAAGGAGGAGCAGTCGAAGGAGGAATTGTAGAAGTAGTTAAAACAGCTTGGGGAGGAACTGTAGCAGCCACGACCGGCAAAGGAGGTATCACAGGGACGGGAGTAGAAAAAGAAGCAAGGGGTGCTTCATCAGAAATCAGACCTAAACCTTCGCTACCAAATCCACGGTTAAAAAGCTGCTCAACAGAATCATGAGCAGCAGTGGGAACATCATCATCAAAGATCACCACCGGTACTTCAACAGACTCATTAAGAAGAGTAGAACAAAAGGGAGAGGCTTCATCATCAGAAACGATCCATCTACGAGCTCGTGGCCTTTTTATCAAGGAAACCCCATCTTCCTCTTCTTCAGAGTAATTGTCAACATCAACTTTTCTTTTCGATGAAGAGCCCAAAATTATCTCTAGGACCCTTTCCAAAGAAATACGAGAAGCTACGACCGCCTCAGCACTAATCCCTCGAATGGCAAATCCTGATAAAAAGAAGGATTAAAATAACTTCTGGAAAAAGCAATAAAAAAAAGAGTTATTAAAAACAAAAGAACTCTTACAATGAGTTTTCACTTTCCAACCAAATCGTTGGGAAAGATCTTTCCAAGATCTACCCTCCATTGGGCTGTATTCAATAATTTTCCTACCTAACTACGGAAATTGGAAATTTCATCAACAATTCCCATGGTTGCTGGAAAAGAAGAGGAAAATTAGGATAATGATTATCAAAATTGAGGAAAAAAAGGTACGAGAAAGTTATTAACAAGAAAACTCAGGTAGAAAATTCCACTTCTCAGGGAAGGGAACATGTGCATCACCCACTAAACCAACAGTGGGGGCAACAACAAACCTGGCATACCAGCCACGGTCTCTGTCATCTTCTGGACTGACCAGAACTCTTTTTCTCCTTGCTACTAAAGTAAAAATACCTTGGCAAAAGAGTCTGGGAGAGTGAAGGTGAATTAAATAGGAAAAAGTGAAAGGCACACTGGCCATGTTAGTCAAATGCCTCAAACAGGCAACAACCCTCCACACTATGGGACCAATTTGACCTAAACAGACGTAAAAAATGACAGAATTCGAGGATAACATGGTCAATAGCAGGTTTAAAACCTAATGTGAAAGGGTATGTATAAACAAAAGAAAACCCAATTAAATATGATTCTTTGATTTGCATTGGGAATTATAATAGGGAAGTCATGACTTTAATGGCAGTCTTTACGAACTAAAGAAATCAGACCTTCAGTGATATGAGTTGGGTATTTATCAGCACGATCTATAGAAGACACTTGGTTTCTAAAGGACTCTCTATCATTGTAAAAAGATAGTTCTGTCGGAACTATTTCCTCCACTAAAGGTTCTCGAAAAGGTTCAGAGGGTTCCTTAGCTCTAGAAGAAGACCTTTGAGAAAGAGAACCTCTGGTTCTAGAAGAAGGACTGGAACTAGACGAAGGAAGAGAATAATCACGTATGGATGAAGACCCTAAATTACGTAGTCTACCTCCTCTTCTGCTCCTACTAGGAGCAAGAGGAAAGTTATCAACTATGGGGACTCTTCTAGTTTTAGGGTTTGACGAAGACATGATAGTACGAGGAAGATGAATAACGAGAATTAAATATTCTAAAAACATTACTAGGAAGATGGAAACAAGGATTGAATATTTTGAAAACTTTGAACTTTATGTGAGAAATACAACGATAAAAATTATATTTATAATAAGAAGCAACCGTCAAAGGAAAAGGTGCAATGATGGAAAGGTCATAATGAGAACTGTCGCTTCGTAATTGGCAAAACCATAAAGGAGCCTTAAAAAGCACTGCAAAGTTTCAAAACCAACAAAAAGATACCACGTGTAATAAGCATTAAATGGAAGTGACAATTGAAGCGTCGATTCTATAATAGCATAAATGATGAAAAATATTCCCGCTTTAATAAAATTCACTTCCCAAGTATTCAATTGATGAATAAATGGCAAGTGGAGGGACTATCTGTATCGGGAAAAACCGAGTTTATATATATTAAGGTGATTGAAGGATGACATATTATGACACGAAGGCTGGTCAAAGATTGTGACGACCCGACCCGTTGTCATGTGAGTCACCGCCTTGTTTCCCCCTTAATATGTTGCTTCATGTCTCAATGTCAGTATTAGAGTTGATCGGGTATAATTGAATTGGTTTTAGTTAAAAATAAGGCACATAGCCTCTTAGAAGGAAGCTTATTTTGAAAAAGTCAACCGAAAGTTGACTTGTGAGTTAGAGGGCTCGGATGTAAATTTTGATGATTTGGTTAGCTTCGGGAGATGATTTTTGACGTAGGAGTGCGATCGTAATTGAATTTGGTGGTCCGGTGTAGAAATAAGCTTAAATTGGCGAAGTTGGAATTTTGGCGGATTCCGGTTGAGAGGTGAGATTTTGATCCGAGGGTTGGAATGGAATTCTGAGAGTTGCAGTAGCTTCGTTAGGTTATTTTGGATATGTATGTAAATTTTCAGGTCATTCGGACGTCGTTTGGTCAGGTTTTTGACCGAATGTGCAATTCGAAAGTTTTTAAGAAACTTAAGCTTTGATTTGATGAAAATGGGCGATTTTGATGTTAACGATAGTGATTTTATGATTTGAGAAAATTTAAATAAGGTAATAGATCATATTTGTGCTTTTGGTTGAGGTCCCGAGGGGCCTCAGAGTGATTTCGAGTGGTCAAACGGACCAATCTTGGCCTTTGGGGGTTGCAGAAATCAGCTGAAGTATTGCAGAGAAATTTGCTCTATGCGATCACATAGGGTGCATTGCGATCGCATAGGAGGTTTGGATAGGGGTCTTGTTTTTCTCTATGCGTCGCAGTAAAGGCTGTGCGATCGCATAGGTTCGGAAGATGGGTCAGTGCGTTCGCATACGGGCAGTTGCGATCGCGTAGTGTAATTTGGGCCTGGGGTCCCTGGCAGTGTTTTGTTCTATGCGAACGCGGGGATGTTAATGCGATCGCATAAGAGAAATTGGGGAGGCTGGAGTTTTGTGCTATGCGATCGCTGTGTTAGTGATGCGATCGCATAGGGTTATTTCGCACCTGGGGCAGAATGCTTAAAAACATTTCATCCGCGAACCAAACCCCATTTCTCACCATTGTAGAGCATATTTGGGAGCTTTTGACGAGGGATTAAGAGGATTTCGACTCGGAATCGATTGGAGGTAAGTTTTATGAGTCAAATACATGATTATATTGAAGATTTATCCATTAATCCTCTCAATTTAGGTATAAAATTGAAGAAATTAGGGCTTGGTTTTTGCTATGTAAATTTGGGATTTGGTGGCCCATTTGAACTCTGATTTTGATAAATTTTATATGTACGGACTCGTGGTGAGACGAGGATTCCGAAAATGTGAATTTCGTAATTTTTCGAGAAGTGGGCCCGAGGCTCAGGTTTTGCTAGTTTCGAGATTTATGTCATATTTCGATTGTTTTCGATTGGGTGTTGTCCCATTAGCATATTATAATGTGTTCGCTCTGGTTTTGGTTAGATTCGACGCGCGTGGAGGCTAATTTGAGGGGCAAAGTCGTCGCAAGCAAGGAATTCCACCGGTTCGAGGTGAGTAATACTTGATGTGACGATCCTATCCGTCGTCACGTAAGTCACCACCCTGTTTACCCCTTAATGTGTTGCTTCATGTCTCAATGTCAGTATTAGAGTTGATCGGGTGTAATTGAATTGGTTTTAGTTGAAAATAAGGCACATAGCCTCTTAGAAGGAAGCTTGTTTTGGAAAAGTCAACCGGAAGTTGACTTGTGAGTTAGAGGGCTCGGATGTGAATTTCGATGATTCGGTTAGCTTCGGGAGGTGATTTGTGACTTAGGAGTATGATCAGAATTGAATTTGGTGGTCCGGTGAAGAAATAAGCTTAAATTGGCGAAGTTGGAATTTTGGCGGATTCCGGTTGATAGGTGAGATTTTGATCTGAGGGTCGGAATGGAATCACGAGAGTTGAAGTAGCTTCATTAGGTGATTTTGGATATGTCTGTAAATTTTCAGGTCATTCGGACGTCGTTTGGTCGGGTTTTTGACCGAATGTGCAATTCGGAAGTTTTTAAGAAACTTAAGCTTTGATTTGATGAAAATGGACGATTTTGATGTTAACAATAGTGATTTTATGATTTGAGCAAGTTTAAATAAGGTAATAGATCATATTTGTGCTTTTGGTTGAGGTCCCGGGGGGCCTCGGGGTGATTTTGAGTGGTCAAATGGACCAATCTTGGCCTTTGGGAGTTCTAGAAATGAGCTGAAGTATTGCAGAGAAATTTGCTCTATGCGATCGCATAGGGTGCATTGCGATCGCATAGGAGGTTTGGATAGGTGTCCTGTTTTGCTCTATGCGGTCGTAGTAAAGGCTGTGCGATTGCATAGGTTTGGAAGATGGGTCAGTGCGTTCGCATACGGGCAGTTGCGATCGCGTAGTGTAATTTGGGCCTGGGGTCCCTGGCAGTGTTTTGTTCTATGCGAATGCGGGGATGTTAGTGCGATCGCATAAGAGAAATTGGGGAGGCTGTAGTTTTGCGCTATGCGATCGCTGTGTTAGTGATGCGATCGCATAGGGTTATTTCGCACCCGGGGCAGAATGCTTAAAAACATTTCATCCGCGAACCAAACCCCATTTCTCACCATTGTAGCGCATATTTGGGAGCTTTTGACGAGGGATTAAGAGGATTTCAACTGGAAATCGATTGGAGATAAGTTTTAAGAGTCAAATACATGATTATATTGAAAATTTATCCATTAATCCTCTGAATTTGGGTATAAAATTGAAGAAATTAGGGCTTGGTTTTTGCTATGTAAATTTGGGATTTGGTGGCCCATTTGAACTCCGATTTTGATAAATTTTATATGTATGGACTCGTGGCGAGACGAGGACTCCGGAAATGTAAATTTTTGTAATTTTTCGAGAAGTGGGCCTGGGGCTCGGGTTTTGCTAGTTTCAAGATTTTTGTCATATTTCGATTGGGTGTTGTCCCATTAGCATATTATAATGTGTTCGCTCTGTTTTGGTTAGATTCGACACGCGTGGAGGCCAATTTGAGGGGCAAAGTCGTCGCGAGCAAGGAATTCCACTGGTTCGAGGTGAGTAATACTTGGGAATGATATCCTGAGGGTTTGAAACCCCGGATTTGCACATCTTAGTGTTGTATTGAGGTGACTTGCACGCTGGACCTGAGCGTGGGGTAGAGAATCATTGGGGATCGTGACTTGGTCTGTCCCGGTTGTTGGTTTTTACTGCGTATTTGCAAACAATTTTGTTGTTATCATTATAATTTGGGCTCATTGACTTGGGGCTTATTGCCGATTGTTTGAACTCTTTATGAACTATCATCACTATTTTCCCTCACTATTTGAATTATGATTTGAACTCAGTCCGTGTGATTTACATTGTTTTATTAACTCAGCTATATTTTTACTCAAACTTGGAGTTTTAAACGATATTTGAACTATCATTTGAGCTGAGTAGTATTGTTTTACTGATGCCCGAGGGGCTTTTTGACCATTTTTAGACTGATTGAGGCCGAGGGTCATATGTGAGGGCATGAAGAGTGATGTGAGGAGGCTTTCAGGCCTCGAGTGATATGTGAGGAGGCTTTCAGGCCTCGAGTGTTATGTGTGCATATGCATATACATGCATGGATCGGACTGCACGCCGCAATAGCATATTGCATGGATCGGACTGCACGCCGCAGTAGTATATTATATGGATCGGACTGCATGTCGCAATGATATGTTATGTGGATCGGACTGCACGCCGCAGTATTATTGCACTTGTGCTGTAGGAGCCCCTCCGGAGTCTGTACACACCCCCAGTAAGCACAGGGTACCCATGGATCGGGCTACGCGCCGTAGCGGTCATATGCATTGCATTGCTTCATGCATTCACTCCTGTTTGTACTACGTGGCATGACATTTAGCACTCATATATCATTGGCATACATATTATTACTTGCCTTGTTGACCAGATACTCTGGTGTTACGTGTTATGGAGTGCTGAGCCCGAGAGGCTGATATTGTGCTTGGTGAGTTGGGAGTGCTGAGCCCGAGATGGCTGAGGTTGTACTTGGTGAGTTGGGAGTGAGCCCGCGGGGCTAATACTGCACTGAGAGGTTGATACTGAGCCCGAGGGACAGATTTCTGACTATTTCCTACTTGTTGAAACTTATTTTTGCAACTGTTGAAAGGGCATACTTTCAAAAGAGATTTTTAACTGAGCTGGAGATTTTCTAAAGGATTTTCTCGATGTTACGGTTTTACTATCTTTCTCAAAGGGTTGTACTGTCTTTTATAGCATTTTGGTGTGCCCATACGTGTTTTCTTATCGCTCAGTTATTATTCTCTCTTATTACCACTGAGTTGGAAATACTCACTTTACTCCCTGCACCTTGTGTGCAGTTGCAGGTATTGTTCACCCGGTAACGGGTTATTAGCAGGACCGAAGGCCGTATTGTGGTAGTTGAGCAAGGTGACCGCCAGCGTTCTCGCCACCGTATTCCATCTTTGAATTTCAGTTCTATCTTGTATATATATATTTTGTTGGCCCAATAGTGGTGTCCCTACTCATTAGATGCTCGTGACTTGTGACACCCCGGTCGGGCTGTATTGGGTTGTATTTATATTGATTTATTCATATTCGAACTGTTATATAACTGATTAACTACTTTAAGTGGTGTTCTGAGATGGTCTGGCTGGCCTTGTCTTCACGAGAGGCGCCATCACGACCGGGTTTGGGAATTGGGTCGTGACAGGAATGATGATTAACAAAGAGGTACGAGTCGCAATAGATACAAGCATAGCACGAGCGGATATTCAAAATACACGTTACTCGTACCTATTTAAATCCGAGAATTAAGGAGAATGAATCTAACAACATATTGGAGTACAAATATAGTATTCAATAAGCATTAAATATTGAAAACGTTAGAGAATCTGTATTAAATTACAATGATTATGTAACGTAACATTTAATACTTTTAATTGTTTGTAATGACCTTATTATGACAAAGGAAAACGTATATTTTTGAGATATCTATAAAAAGGAGAAGACTGGTCATTTGTAAGGACACGAAACACTATTGGAATACACTGATTTATTTTTATTTCTTTTGTTCATCTTATTATTAGCAAAATCAATTTCTATTAGTCATTTCTTTGATTATCAGTAATCCGAGCTCTTCTAAAATAAAGTTTTGACCAAAATTCCATTTTTTGGTTAAACAGAGGCTACATTGCATCCTACAAATATCCTTATAAAGTTGAATTCACCAGTTAATTAACACAATTACATTTCAATTTTAATTTCAAAATGGGATGGATATTTTACAGACAGTGATAATTACGTTGGTGGGAAAAAAAATATAAAATAGATTGAGAGTAACCCATAAGTAAAGATAACCGGGAAAGGATCTCCTCAAATAATGTTATGTTCATTATTCTTCAATGGACCAGTGGATTTATTCCATGTGTACAAAAGCAAAACTAAAGGCTTGGATCATTTCACTTGGTACTCTTCAAATTTTCTTTTATCTATTTATTTCAACAATACTTAGTGGAAAAGTAATTAATGCACTCCATAAGTTGACCTTGTACCATTTTAGCTCAGTTACAAGTTTGCAAATATGTAGCCAAATATCAATAATATCTTTTCTTTTTCCATTCTCTCTAATTATAACAACCTCATTGATTCCTGCCTACCCATATTGTAGCTCTCTCCTCATTTTTCACCCATAAATATTTAATTTAATTAATGAAAAAGAATCATATGCATACAAAATTGAAAACAAAAATAAGTTCCCCATTTAGTCAACACTCATTCGTACCTTCTTCTATAGCCAATACATCTCTGATTTATTTTTTATTTATTTTGTATATCTTCAGGTTTATACATACCTATCACAACTGCAAAACGCAAAAACAGACACGAAAAACCTAAAATCTCATCTCATTTAATGCTAATCTTGTTAAATTTCATTATGATTTTGTGAGAAATTTAGAGTGGGTATTGCTTGAACTTATTAGAAATAGTCTAAGTAGGTTGTATACCAAGTTTAATGCCATTTCCTGGAGATTTAGACTAGTTTTATACAATAATTGCAAGTGAAAATCGCACAAAAAATTCGCCAGCAATACTTATACACTTTTATACAAAGAGGTACATTATGTATATAGTTGTATAAAAATGTATAAAGATGTATAATCACAAAGTGAAAATATTCTTGATACACTATGTATATAGGTGTATAAGAAGAATGAGAAGATGAAGAAGAAGAAGAAAAAGAAGAAGAAAATGCGAGAAATTCACCAAATACCTGTAAATAATGTATCAACCTTGTATATAATAGTGTATAAGTTGTGTTTATACACTATTATATACTATTTATACAATATTATTATATACGGTGAAATCAGAGAGTCCAATTTCTCATCACTAAGGCACTCGGAAGATCACTTCGAAGGCTCAAGACCGCGGAACCACCTCGAAGGCTCGAGGCCGCGGCCGAGTATCTTTCCTCGAGGGTCGATAACGCTCGACCCAGGGCAGTAATGATCACGGTAATGGGGGATACGGGGAGTTCCCAAGACACGCAGCTAGGGTTGACACAGCCTAGCGGGCTACTCTAAACCCAAATCAGGGCGTCAGTCAGCTGTCCCATCCCCATATCTATGTAATTAATGTATTTTATACTATGCGAAGATTTTCCTCCTATATAAAGGGATTCCTTGTTATTTTGTAAGTTCTGTTGCTTCAGTTACTCCACATGAATATAGGAAGAACATTCTCTCTACTTTCTAACATGCTTTCTTGTTATTATTGCTTTCATCTATTATCTTCATACTTTTTCATCATTTATTGTTTATCATTGGCCATAAAGAGCCTTTATTAATTTTGACATAGCTGTTAGCCATACCCCGATATCCCCCGACAACACATTATCGAGCCACTGAATCGACCCCGAGGCCCTCATATCGACAAGCTCGAGGCCTCAATTGTCAGCCTCTTAGTTTGATTATCATCCCATTTTTAGCTCTTACTTTGTCTCTAAACTTCATACACATAGTATCATCTGCTTAACAACTAGCATAAATAGATCACATCTTTTTAGAGTCCCATCAACAAATTAAATTGTTATTACCATTTTCACAGTAAACAATTTGGTGCTCACCGTGGAGCTAAAAATAATAGTGATTATTCTTGTTGGTTCTATTACACAACGCAAGTTATCTTTTGCGCTTTTTCTTGTCCAAAGATCTTTGATTTTAGGTCGTAATGTCTGATTCAGTGAACAAAAATATTGAGAACCACAGAGAGTGGTGTGGCTGTTCTAGGTGTTAGTGAACCACCACAAAACCTTGAGATTTCACCAGGACTGATTCCGGTGGATGAAGTCTCATGCAACGCTCGACTCGTTGAAATAAGCTCCCACATTAACAGGAGCATACACCAAGGTGACCAATAGGAAGCCCAAAAAACCCCAGCTCGAGAAGAACGGAAAGTTAGACTTCATGTTATTTTTGAAATGTTGCAGGCACAACAACTTGCTATTGCTCAGTTGCAAAGTCACCAGAAAACTCCTAGCACAGTAGCACCGGGGACAGCTCCCCCGGCCGAACAAGTACCAGAAAGGTCAAGCAATAATGGGTCGATAGCTGATCCTACCATCGTAAAGATGCTCGAGGAACTCACCAGAAGGATCGAATTGTGCAAGAAAATGATAGAAGCCAATGATAAGAAGGTCAAGACTTACAACTCCAGGGTCGGCCAAATTCCAGGTGCGCCCCCGATCTTGAAGGGTGTGGACTCAAAGAAGTTCGTGCAGAAGCCGTTCCTACAGGAAGCGGACCTGAAACCCATTCCAAAGAAGTTCAGAATGCCGGATCTTCCGAGATACTATGGTACATCGGACCCCAATGAACACATTACCGCTCACACCTTTGCAATAAAGGGCAACGACATGAAGGACGATGAGATCGAATCCGTCCTGCTGAAAAAATTTAGAGGAACACTTTCTAAAGGGGAGATGATATGGTATCATAACTTGGCCCCAAACTCTATAGACTCAATTTCCATGTTGGAAGATTCCTTCATAAAGGCACATGCCGGGGCCGTCAAAGTGGCCACCAAGAAATCCGACGTCTTCAAAATCAAGCAAAGGGAGAACGAGATGCTACGAGAATTTTTATCTCGCTTTCAAATGGAAATAATGGAACTACCATCGGTCTCCGATGACTGGGAAGTACAGGTCTTCACTCAAGGTCTGAACGAGCAAAGCACGGTAGCTTCGAAGCAGCTTAAAGAGAATCTGGTCGAGTACCCGGCCGTAACTTGGTCAGATGTTCATAATCGATACCAGTCAAAAATCAGGGTCGAAGACCATCAGCTGGGAACCCTCTCGGGCTTGATATACCCAAGCAGGCTACTGGTGAAGGAACCAAAGCCAAACAAAGAAATATATCAGCCATACATCAAAGATTGAAAGAAAGCCCCGAGGCATAACCCACCTCGAAATGAATGAAGGATAGACCGAGGACAGAATCCTCAGGGACTCATCAACAGAGACGGATTCGACAGGAACTCAGGGCCAGCAGAGGATCCTTGCCTGTCAGAGTAAAACTTCAACGTCGATATATCAGATATTGTCTTCGCCCTAAGTAGAATAAAAGACGCTAAGTGGCCCAAGCCTATGAAATCGGATCCTTCACAAAGGAATCATAACTTAATATGTGAATTTCACAACACACATGGCCACATGACCGAGGATTGCCACCATCTCCGAGAGGAAGTAGCCAGACTACTCAACAAGGGTCATATCTGGGAATTCCTAAGTGATCGGGCCAAAAACTAGTTTCGAGAAAGATATGCGACTAAGAAGAACAAAACGAACGAGCCACAACATATCATCCACATGATCTTGGGAGGCATTGATGCCCCGCGAGAACCCGTGATGAGAAGGACAAAAATATCCATCACTAGAGAAAAGCAAACCCGGGGGTACATACCCAAGGATGCCCTCACGTTCAGCGAAGAGGACACTGAGACCTTTTCTCAACCTCACAACAACGCACTGGTAATCTCTTTCCTCGTAAATACATTTTAAGTAAAATATGTACTCGTGGATCCAGGTAGCTTAGCCAACATTATCAGGTCGAGGGTAATAGAGTGGCTCAAACTACTTGAATAAAACGTGCCCATCACTCGAGTCCTTAACGGATTCAACATGGAAAGTGAAATGACAAGAGGAGAAATCACCCTCCCGGTCAACGTGGCCGGCACGACCCAGAATGTCAAATTCCATGTCATCGAAGGAGACATGAGGTACAACGCTTTGTTCGGGAGACCATGTATACACTGCATGAGAGCAGTACCATCCACCCTCCACCAAATGATGAAATTCCCGATAAGGGATGGGATTAAAGCTGTCTATGGGGAACATCATGCAGTTAGGGAAATGTTTGTTGTGCACGATATAACACCAAAACCGATACCTCCACTCGCGAAAGAACCAAAGAATGATCAAAATACATCTTCGGTAAGCCTGATTAAACAAAAAAAAAGGACCGTACAACATCCTCATCGCAAGCAACTGAGATATATCAGACCTCGTAACATCACTGGCACATCCCACGCTAAGGTATCACTATCTCCCTTTTTCATTGTATATTTTGTACTAACTCTTATGCAAGTGCCCGATCGAAGTGGTCGAGACACAGATCCAGCTCGAAGACCTTAAGGTTTTAAAGTATCCGTTGCACTCTTTTCCTTTGGCCAAGTTTTTATCCCAAAAAGGGTTTTTACCGACAAGGTTTTTAACGAGGCAACATCCACATGCTACCTAAGGAAGACTCAACAAGTGTTCAAGGCTAACTTTGCAATCAACCTCGAACACTGTGGGGCATCCCCCCGAAAGGCTGTTCATAAAAAAAACCAAGAAATGCCAAATGGGGTCCAATAGGAAAATGATGTACCGGGCCAAACGGTCGCACGAATCGTGTCCCTGTAGCCAGGCCCCTAATGGCGAAAACATGTATACTTATACCAAGTAATCGAAGAATACCTTTTGTCGAAGCATTTCACACTCCAAAAGAAACTCAGCATTTTTGCAAAAAAAAAATGACTCCTCCGTCAAAGCATCTCGAACACATGGGGACTGGAGTCGACAAATCAATCTCCGAACGACCTCTGGATCGTTACTCCAAGCTCATAAGCCCTCAACGAGGCAACATAAAAATTAAGAAATTACTCCAAGGACGAAAGTATCCCGAACACTCGGGGACTGGAGTCAAAATCTCAAAAATCATATGACCTCAGGGTCGGAATCGCCAAAGTCGTAAGCCCTCAATGAGGCAACACCAAGCTTACAAGTAAATGGCTCCCAAGCTAGGATGCCCTCATTAACTCGGGGACTGTCGCCAAGCACCATTCATTACTAAAACCCGAGGCCATAAGACCCCAAACGGGTAGACTCGGTCTCGTAAGACCTACATAAGGCAACAACAACATATGTAAGACCTCAAATAAGGCATGAACTATACTTGTACCAAGTATCTAAAAACTATAAGACCTCAACGACATAAAATTTTTGTAAGACCTTGCTAAAGGCATAAACCCCATCTCAAAGTTTAGGCTATATATCAAACTTGTAGACCCCTAAAAAGGCATACCCTCGATATAGACACTAAACTACTTCACTTGGGATCAAAAACGGCTCTGGCCAAACGCAAATAACTACGGTCATAAGGCTGTACCAGCAAAACTAACACGACTCGGGGATGCCCGACCATTGCTACAAAATCACAGGCCTTCAATTACTTCAAATATACTTCTAAAAGAATCAGTTAAACAAGCTACCCTTGACATAGGCAAAAGAGCTTCGATCATGTCAGATCCAAATCACAGGCTTCGAGATACTCAGCCTCCGAGCTAAACCTCCCGAGGAGCTCAATCATCGCCACAAAACGACTTATAATCGAGGTTCTTCTCGAACCATTGAAGAGTCAGGCAAAAATTATCACAAAAAGTCCTTAACAAAGGAAAAATAAAGCTCACATGAAAGGTCGCTTCGACCCAAGGTGTAAGAGCCATTGTCGCCAGCCCATGCAAATTTGAAAGCTTGAGGGTCAAATGAGCTCGAATCGCAGCCCGATTCGGAGATTGAACCCAAAACAATTACCTACAAATGCCCCAGGACAAAAAGCATAAGAGCTCAAACGCCAGCTTACAATGAAAGTTCACTTCGACCCGAGACATAAAAGCCATTATCGCCAGCCTAATGAGCCCCAGGGCCGTATCGCGAATCTAAGGATTCCCACCAAATTAAAGACCAGTTCGCCTGGCCAAATTCAAGACTAGAAGATGTGAGCACGTGATTTTTGCTCTCACGACAATTACTCCCAAAAATACAAAATAAAATAGTTTTGTATCGCATTTGATTTTTTGTGGATCGTGCGTTATCCTTCTTTAGCATCTTGTATGTGTGTTTATTTGTTTGAACTTACGTGTTGCATGCATTTTTTAATTAGCCATAAAGTGGTTAGAAGAGAAATTGCAAAAAATATGCATTATTGTCCGTGGTCATTTGAGTAATTTAAAATGTGTAACTTGCATTAATTATTTATGTGCTAATTAATAGGCGTGTATTTTCATCTCTTTTAATTTGATTAAGTGTGTTTAAATTAGTATTGGCTAAGTAAGAAAAGTTGGGAAATGGCTAAAAAATGCAAAGAACCCAGGCCTAAACCAGCATTTGGCCCAGGCCACAGGAGGCTGGTCTCAGAGACGTCGAAACGACGTCGTTTCCAGGCCCTCCATCAGGACCGTTGATCAAAACAAATCTAACGGTTCAGTTCAAATCATTCATTAAGCCAAACGATGCCGTTCAAGGGTACTCAATCTGAGCCGTTCATCTCCTTTAATCCAACAGTCACAGGCTCCCCTCGCGACCCGTTTCATGACGACCCGTTCACCTCTGAGACCGACCCAGCCTCATTTAAATGAGACGACTTCGTTCGTCCCCTGGCAAGAGATCCTGGCCATCAATCTTGCTTAATCCAACGGCCAGGATCCCATCTCCTATTCCCTATATAACACTACACTCACACCCCACGCCCCCGAAACAGACCCCCCCATTTCGTCTCTCATCGTCTCTAACATTAGAGACGGAACCCAGACCTCCTAAGAACCCTAGCTTAGCCGCCACCCTTCCCCTTCGCCATAAACCCGGCGGCAACGATGCCAACGACCACCCCCTTTACACCCTAGGACCACTCAACCACCCTGAATCCAAATCCATGAACTGTTAACCTCGAATCAACCTGCATCGTCTCGAATATTGATTTGAAGATTCGAGCAGAAAACCAATCGACCCCAACCAAGCCCAAATTCATACCAGGTGTCCCCCTCACCTTCCTCATAACCAAACTAAGCTTGGTTTGGTTCGAATCTAACCAAAAAATTACGAACCTCAAATCGATTGTATGAACCCTAGAAAAATCCCAAGTTAGATTTCAGATGAATTCAAGAGACATTCGAGGTTTAATGGACCTTAGTCCAGGTATTCTCAACTGAGGATACCCTGATTAAGGTCCACTCTGCCTCGAAAAAGTTCAAGATAGAGTTCCAGTCAAAGTTCGAGTCTTCCCGAGTTTCTTGAGGTATTTTATCCCTTTCTTTGGTTCCTTTTGTGTGTATTTTCTTACTTGTTTATTTAGTCTTAGTAAATTTTTCATTTTTACGTAGTTAACTATTCTGCTCATCTCCAACCAAGACCTTTTATTTGGTCAATTTTCCTTCTGGTCATTATCAAGCAGAACATGAACTATATAGTCGAGTCATTAAATGAC
>MU787812.1:163401-246642 GCA_026770625.1 Nicotiana glauca | reverse complement strand
GCTTAAGCAAAGGTCCAGTGGCGGGGTCAGCCGGCCGAGGAGGCGACTTGGGAGACCGAGCGGGATATACGCAGCCAGTACCCTCATCATTTTGCTACTTTAGGTATATTCTCTATATTCGTTCGAGGACGAACGAATGTTTAAGTGTAGGAGGATGCAACGACCCGACCGGTCTTTTTTTGGAATTAATGCCCCGATTCCCCATTAACTGCTTTCCTTAAGTTCATTTCTACTATTTTTGATTATCGGGATATTTTGGAATTAGGATTTGGAGTGTTTTGGGACAATTAGTCCCTAAATGAGAGCTTAAGAGTTGAAAAATGATCCGTATTCATAGCAGTGTGAAGACGACCTCGGAATGGAAATCTGATGGTTCTGTTAGCTTCGTTAGGTGATTTCGGGGTTGGGAGCATGCTCGGAATGCTATTTGGAGGTCTTTAGCTCTTTTAGGCTTAAAATGCCGAAGTTTGAATTTTTGAAGTTTTCGGTCCGATAGTGAGTTTTTGCTCCGAGGGTCGGATTTGAATTCCGGAAGTTTCTGTAGCTCTGTCATGTCATTTGCGATGTGTGTGCAAAATTTCAGGTCATTCGGACAATTTTTGGATAGGCTTTTGATCGAAAGTGTGTTTGGTTAGAATTTGAAGTTCATAGGATTTAATCTTTGATTAATTCGTGTTTCCGGCATTGTTTTAGGTGGTTTAAGGGTTTGATCAAGTTTGAATGATGTTATGGGATATGTCCGTAGGTTTGGTTGAGATCCCGGGGGCCTCGGATGTGTTTCGGATGCCCAACGGGGCATTTTGTGTTAAAAAACATTGCAGATTTTTCTGCTGTTGACATTGCAGGTTTTTACCCTCTGCGATCGCATACTCATCCATGCGATTGCGTAATGTAATTTCTAAGGTGGCCCTTTTTTTTCCATCAATGCGATCGCATACTTCCCTCCAGCGATCGCATAGCTTCTGTTTTCCCTTCTTCGCGATCGCATAGGTTTGTCTCCTTACCTTACGCGATCGCAGACGCCTCCCTGCATTCGCATAGACCATTTTCCAGGCCTTCAAATTTTTACTCTACGTGATCGCATTCCTTCTTATACGATCGCAATGAAGAAAATCCATGGGCAGAATATAACATTTCAAAACGAACCCTTCTTCCATTTTTACAAAAATTCAGGCTAGAGAACTCGGTTTTGGGAGATTATTCAAGGGATTTTCAGAGACAACTATTGGGTAACGATTCCTTACTCTCTTATGATTTATACCCACTAATCTAACCTCGAATTCAACCTTTAATTTCGGATTTTGAATGAAACTTGGGATAAAATCCTTAGACCTAATAGTGATGATTTGAAGGGGCATTTGACCTCCGATTTGGGAGATTTTTATATGGTTAGACTTGTAAGAGTACGAGCGTTCTGAAAATGTAAAAATATTTCGATTCCGAGACGTTGGCTGGAGGGGCATTTGGGTCATTTTACCTATTTTTGCGCCTTAGCTTTAATTTTGACAGTGTAATTAGTTACTTGCCATGTTATTTACAATATGTAATTGGTTTGAATAGATTTGGGCCACTCGGAGTCGGATACTCGTGGCAAGGGCATTGTTTCTTAGCGGTTTCGTACCGGTACGAGGTAAGTGGCTTGTCTAACCTTGTGTGGGGGACCTCTTCCCTTAGGACATCTTATGTGTTGATTCAAATGCCTTGTACGTGAGGTGACGAGCGTGTACTTGTGCAAATTGTTAAAAATCCACTTTACTTGAATTGCTCAAACTGTGTTTTTCTCAGTTACTTGACTGATTTAAATGCAAGATTAACCCTGTGTTAGTTAGATGAGTATGACTAGATAGAATTAACAGTCTAATTTTTTAATTGCTTTAATTGAAATTACGCGAAGCATGTTGGGCCAGAACTTAACTGTTATTTGTATTTGTGTATTTCATTCTCTGAGTATCTTCCCTGTTTTGGTTGTGTTTTTACATTGGGACTGCGGGTTCAATTTATGGGGGATCCTCGTTATTGATATTATGGACTACGGGTTTGATTCATGGGAGATCCTTGCTACTGATATGATGGACTACGGGTTCGATTCCCGGGAGATCCTTGCTATTGATATTATGGACTACGAGTTCGATTTTCGGGAGATCCTTGCTACAGATATGATGTACTACGGGTTAAATTCCCGGGAGATCCTTGCTATTGATATTATGGACTACGGGTTCCATTCTTTATCACCCGGGTAAGGTCAATGTGGTCGCTGATGCCTTGAGTAGCCGGGCGGAGAGTTTGGGGAGCTTGGCATATCTACTAGCCTCAGAAAGACCTGTGGCGATGGATGTTCTGGCTTTAGCTAGGTAGTTCTAGCTTGTGTGGTTTCTCGGTCTTCCCTATTTGATCGCATCAGAGAGCGGCAGTTTGATGATCCTCATTTGCTTGTACTTTAGGACAGAGTTCGGCGAGGTGATGCCTAGAGATGTTATCATTGGGGATGATGGAGTGTTGAGGATGCAGGGCCGAATTTGTGTGCCCAATGTAGATGATCTTTGAGAGCTGATTCTAGATAAGGACCATAGCTCGCGGTATTCCATCCATCCGGGTGCCACGAAGATGTACCAGGACTTGAGGCAGCACTACTGGTAGAGGTGGATGAAGAAGTATATAGTTGACTACATGTCTAGATGCCTCAACTGTCAGCAGGTGAAGTATGAGCACCAGCGTCCGGGTGGTTTGCTACAGCAGATTGAGATCCCAGAGCAGAAGTGGGAGCATTTCACCATGGATTTCGTATCTGGGCTCCCACAGAGCGTGAGGAAGTTTAATTCTATCTAGGTCATTGTGGATCTGCTGACCAAGTCCGCTCATTTCATACCTGAGTGTACCACTTATTCATCGGAGCGGTTGGCGGAGATTTATACCAGGGAGATCGTCCAGTTTCATGGTATTCCAGTTTCTATCATCTCAGACAGAGGCACTAGGTTTACATTGCGGTTCTGGAGAGCCGTGCAGTAGGAGTTAGGCACTCGAGTGGAGTTGAGCATGACATTTCACCCCCAGACGGACGGACAGTCCGAGCGCACCATTAAGATTTTGGAGGATATGCTCCGGGCGTGCGCGATTGAGTTTGGAGGGTCATGGGACCATTTCCTGCCACTGGCGGAATTTGCTTATAACAACAGCTATCAGTCCAGCATTCAGATGGTGCCGTATGAGGCTTTATATGGTAGGAGATATAGATCTCCAGTGGGTTGGTTCGAGCCGGGTGAGGCCATGTTATTGGGTACAGAGATGGTTCAGGATGCAATGGAGAAGGCTAAAGTAATTCAGGACAGACCCTGTGCAGCCCAGTCCAGACAGAAGAGTTATGTGGACAAGAAGGTTCGTGATATGGCATGTATGGTTGGTGAGCGGGTTTTGCTACGGGTCTCGCCTATGAAGGGCATCATGAGGTTTGGAAAGAAAGGGAAGCTGAGTCTGAGATTTATTGGGCCTTTTGAGATATTGAGGCGAGTTGGAGAGGTTTCTTATGAGCTTGCCTTACCTCCCAGCATAGCCGGAGTTAATCCGGTATTTCATGTTTCGATGCTTCGGAGATATCATGGTGACCCGTCGCACGTGTTGGATTTCAGTTCAGTCCAGCTGGACAAGGATCTATCTTATGTTGAGGAGCCAGTGGCCATTTTGGATAGGCAGATCAGAAAGTTAAGGTCAAGAAACATCGCTTCAGTGAAGGTCTAGTGGCGGGGTGAGCCGGCCGAGGAGGCGACTTGGGAGACCGAGCGGGATATATGCAGCCAGTAACCTCATCTTTTTTCTACTTCAGGTATGTTCTCTATGCTCGTTCGAGGACGAACGAATGTTTAAGTGTAGGAGGATGCAACGACCCGGCCGGTCTTTTATTGGAATTTACGCCCCGATTCCCTATTAACTTCTTTCCCTAAGTTCATTTCTACTATTTTTGTTTATCGGGATATTTGGAATTAGGATTTGGAGTTTTTTGTGACAATTAGTCCCTAAATGAGAGCTTAAGAGTTGAAAAATGATCCGTATTCGGAGCAGTGTGAAGATGACCTCGGAATGGAAATATGATGATTCCGTTAGCTTCGTTAGGTGATTTCGGGGTTGGGAGCATGCTTGGAATGTTATTTGGAGGTCTGTAGCTCTTTAAGTCTTAAAATGCCGAAGTTTGAATTTTTGAAGTTTTCGGTCCGATAGTGAGTTTTTGATCTGAGGGTCGGATTTAAATTCCGGAAGTTTTTGCAGCTATGTCATGTCATTTGGGATGTGTGCGCAAAATTTCAGGTCATTCGGATAATTTTTGGATAGGCTTTTGATCGAAAGTGTATTTGGTTAGAATTTGAAGTTCGTAGGCTTGAATCTTTGATTAATTCGTATTTCCGACATTGTTTTAGGTGGTTTAAGCATTTGATCAAGTTTGAATGATGTTATGGGATATGTCCGTAGGTTTGGTTGAGATCGCGAGTGCCTCGGATGTGTTTTGGACGCCCAACGGTGCATTTTGTGTTGAAAAACATTGAAGATTTTTCTGCTGTTGATGTTGCAGGTTTTTACCCTCTGCGATCGCATACTCATCCATGCGATCGCGTAATGTAATTTCTATGGTGGCCCTTTTTTTCCTTCAATGCGATCGCATACTTCCCTCCAGCGATCGCATAGCTTCTGTTTTCCCATCTTCGCGATCGCATAGTCTCTAATGTGATTGCATAGGTTTGTCTCCTTACCTTATGCGATCACAGACACCTCCCTACGATCGCATAGACCATTTTCCAGGCCTTCAAATTTTTACTCTACGCGATCGCATTCCTTCTTATGCGATCGCAATGAAGAAAATCCATGGGCAGAATATAACATTTCAAAACGAACGCTTCTTCCATTTTTACAAAAATTCAAGCTAGAGAACTCGGTTTTGGGAGATTATTCGAGGGATTTTCAGAGACAACTATTGGGTAACGATTCCTTACTCTCTTATGATTTATACCCACTAATCTAACCTCGAATTTAACCTTTAATTTCGGATTTTGAATGAAACTTGGGTTAAAATCCTTACACCTAATAGTGACAATTTGAAGGGGCATTTGACCTCCGATTTGGGAGATTTTTATATGGTTAGACTCGTAAGAGTACGAGCGTTCTGAAAATGTAAAAATATTTTGGTTCCGAGAAGATGGCTGGAGGGGAATTTTGGTCATTTTACCTATTTTTGCGCCTTAGCTTTAATTTTGACAGTGTAATTAGTTACTTGCCATGTTATTTACAATATGTAATTGGTTTGAATAGATTTGGGCCACTCGAAGTCGGATACTCGTGGCAAGGACATTGTTTTTTAGCGGTTTCGTACCGGTACGAGGTAAGTGGCTTGTCTAACCTTGTGTGGGGGACCTCTTCCCTTAGGACATCTTATGTGTTGATTTAAATGCCTTGTACGTGAGGTGACGAGCGTTTACTTGTGAAAATTGTTAAAAATCCACCTTACTTGAATTGCTCAAACTGTGTTTTTCTCAGTTACTTGACTGATTTAATTGCAAGATTAACCCTGTGTTAGTTAGAGGAGTATGACTAGATATACTTAATTGTCTAATTGTTTAATTGCTTTAATTGAAATTATGTGAAGCATGTTGGGACAGAACTTAACTGTTATTTGTATTTGTGTATTTCATTCTCTGAGTATCTTCCCTGTTTTGGTTGTGTTTTTACATTGGGACTGCGGGTTCAATTCATGGGAGATCCTCGTTATAGATATTATGGACTACGGGTTCGATTCATGGGAGATCCTTGCTACTGATATTATAGACTACGGGTTCGATTCCCAGGAGATCCTTGCTATTGATATTATGGACTACGAGTTCGATTCTCGGGAGATCCTTGCTACAGATATGATGGACTACGGGTTAAATTTCCGGGAGATCCTTGATATTGATATTATGAACTACGGGTTCGATTCCTGAGAGATCCTTGCTACTGATATGATGGACTACGGGTTAGATTCCCGGGAGATCCTAAATATTTAAATGAGATAAACTACGGGTTCAATTCCCGGAAGACCCAATGGATAGTTGAGAAATACTTGTTGTGTTATTTTCCTTACTTAGCTTAATTGTCATTGACATGTAGCTTATATCCTGTTTTATTGTTATTTCAGATAAATTCCTGATTTACACTGCTCATTATTGTTATTTTATTTTATTCTCAGTAGGGAACTGATCTTCATCGTCACTACTCAACCGAGGTTAGGCTTGGCACTTACTGAGTACCGCTGTGGTGTACTCATGTTACTCTTCTGCACACTTTTGTGGTGTAGATCCAGGTATTTCTGATCGAGCGCACTATCGGTGATTTCGGAGCTACACTTGGATACTTGAGTTATGCATCTGCCGCGTCCACAGATCCGAAGAGTCTCCTTCTACTCTCCCTTATAGTTAGTAGTTTCATTTCATGTGATCGGTTGTATAGACATTTCTGGATGTTAGAGCCATAACTCATATTCTTTTAGCCTGTGTTGCACGTGAGTTTTCGGGTCTTGGAGGTTGCTATAGTATTTGAGTTGAAGTGTATGTGCCAGGCGGCACTCTATACATTTTCATACGTTATTCGGTATTTGTTTATTGCTTTCGTAAAAGTTGTTAAATTTCCTCAATGTGTTTGGTTTACCTAGTCGAGAAGGTTGGGTGCCGCCATGATAGGTTCACGATTAGTGAACTAGGGTCGTGACAAATTGGTATCTGAGCTCTAGGTTCATAGGAGTCACGGGAAACAAGCCGGTTTATTAGAGTATTGCTGATCGGTACGGAGACGTCTGAATTTATCTACGAGAGAGTATGTAACTGTTGAGGAAAAATCTTCATTTCTTTTGAATTCCTTGTCGTGCGATGTTTTGGCACCAACTCTAAACTTCTGTCTTTTATTCTCTCGTAGATGGTGAGGACACGTGATACACGAGAGGACCAGGCACCCGCTCCCCCTGCTGCCGCCGCTAGAAGCCAACGACAGGGTAGAGGTCGAGGACGCGCCCGAGGTGCAGCCACCGCACCCGCGCGCTCTGCCGCTGATGTACCACCAGCAGATCTAGTTGGAGCACAGGCACCTTATACACCTACTACAGCCACTACTACTCCAGCGGACCAGGAGACCCTGGCTCAGTTCATGAGCATGTACACTACTTTGGCACAGGCGGGGTTGCTTCCCCTCGCTGCAGCCACATCTCAGGCCGGGGGAGGGGCCCAGACTACCCCAGCCCGCACTCCTGAGCAGAGAGTGCCAACGGAGCAGGTTCCAGAGGTTATTCCTGTACCGCCTGCAGCACCAGTACAGCCCGGGGATAGATCAGTTGTCTCAGAAAACGAGCAGCGCATGCTAGAGAGGTTCAAGAAATATTATCCCCCAGTGTTCAGTGGCCTAGCTTCAGATGACGCCTTGGGATTCTTGGAGGAGTGTCATCGCATTGTTCGTACTATGGGCATAGTGGAGTCTAGTGGGGTTTCTTTCACTGCCTTTCAGCTTCGGGGAGCCGCCTATGAGTGGTGGCGTACATATGAGTTGGATAGTCCGGTCGAGTCTACCTCACTGACTTGGACCCAGTTCTCAGACCTGTTTATGAGGGAGTTTGTTCCCCATAGCCTCAGGGATTCATGGCGCGCGGAGTTTGAGCATTTGCGCCAGGGTGCTATGACAGTCTCATAATATGCCATCTGTTATACCAGGTTGGCCAGACATGCACCGGCTTTGGTCGCCACAGCTCGGGAGAGAGTGCGTAGGTTTATCGAGGGTCTTATTCCGCCCATCCGGTCCAGCATAGCCCGAGAGTCAGAGATGGATATTCCCTACCAGCAGGTAGTGAGCATTGCTAGATGGATTGAGGGTATGCTCGCCAGGGAGCGAGGGGAGAGGGAGGCCAAGAGGTCTTGAGAGACGGGTCATTACTCCAGTGCCCATACTTCAGCAGCCGGTCGTTATGGTAGGGGTTATTCTGGTCATCCTGGTCATTCAGCCTTGCCAGCAGCCGGTAGTACTCCAGCTCCACCAGCACCTCAAGAGCCCTATTATGCTCCCCCAGTTTCTAGCGCACCTCCTACGCGGGGTACTTGCAGAGATCAGTCTAGCGGGGATGGGCCCAGTTAGTCACAGCCGCCACGCCCCCCCAGAGCTTGTTATGTGTGCGGGGATACCCGCCACATGGTTTGGGAGTGCACCAGACGTGGGAGGGGTGCGCCTTCTCATACTCCACAGCTTCAGCATGCTTCACAGGGCCAGCAGGCCATCATTCCAGCTCCAGCTGCCACCCCACCTGCCCAGCCAGCCAGGGGCGGGGATCAGGGAGATAGAAGTCGCCCTCTAGGGAGGCGCCAAGCCAGATTTTATGCTATTCCCGATTGTGCCGCGGCTGTCGCCTCCGATTTTGTTATCACAGGTATTATATTGGTTTGTCATAGAGAGGCATCGGTTCTATTCGATCTTGGCTCTACTTATTCATATGTGTCCTCTTATTTTGCTTCGCATTTATGTGGGCCTCGGGATTCTTTGAGTGCCCCCGTTTATGTTTCTACTCCTGTAGGAGATTCTCTTGTTGTGGACCACGTGTACCGGTCGTGTTTGGTTACTATTCGTGGTTTTAAGACCAGGGCTGATCTATTATTACTCGGTATGGTTGATTTTGATATTATTCTGGGCATGGACTGGTTGTCGCCCCATCATGATATTGTTGATTGTCACGCCAAGACCGTGACGCTGGCTATGCCATGTATTCCACGTATTGAATGGAGTGGTACCTTAGATCACACTCCCAGCAGGGTTATTTCTTTCCTTAAAGATCAACGTATGGTTAAGAAGGGGTGTGCTGCTTATTTAGCTTATGTGAGAGATGTCAGTGTTGAAACCCTTTCTATTGATTCAATCCCAGTGGTACGGGGTTTCCCCGATGTGTTTCCAGCTGATCTTCCGGGCATGCCGCCCGATAGAGATATCGATTTTGGCATTGATCTGTTATCGGGCACTCAGCCCATTTCTATTCCCCCATATCTCATGGATCCTCCTGAGTTGAAGGAGTTGAAGGATCAGTTACAGGAGTTGTTAGGTAAGGGTTTCATTCGACCCAGTGTTTCGCCATGGGGTGCTCCTGTTTTGCTTCTGAAGAAGAAGAATGGTTCTATGCGTATGTGCATTGATTATCGCCAGTTGAACAAAGTTACAGTGAAAACCAATATCCTTTACCTCGTATTGATGATCTGTTTGATCAGCTTCAGGGCGCGCATTTGTTTTCCAAGATTGATTTACGCTCAGGTTACCATCAGTTGAAGATACGGGAGCCAGATATCCCGAAGTCTGCCTTCAGGACTCGGTATGGTCATTACGAGTTCCTCGTCATGTCTTTTGGGCTGACTAATGCCCCAACAACTTTTATGCATTTGATGCACAGTATATTCAGGCCATATCTTGATTCATTCGTGATTGTTTTTATTGGTGATATTCTTGTATATTCCCAGAGTTGGGAAGATCATGAGCAGCACCTGAGGGTAGTGCTTGAGACTCTAAGGGAGAAGAGATTGTATGCAAAGTTTTCCAAATGTGAGTTTTAGCTGAGTTCGGTGGCATTCCTAGGCCACGTGGTGTCGAGTGAGGGCATTCGTGTGGATCCGAGGAAGGTGCAGGCTGTGCAGAGTTGGCCCAATACCTCTTCAGCTACTAAGATCCGTAGTTTTCTTGGCTTGGCGGGTTATTACCGTTGCTTTGTGGAGGGGTTCTCATTGATCGCGGCTCCTATGACTAGATTGGCCCAGAAGGGTGCCCCATTTCAGTGGACAGAGGAGTGTGAGGAGAGCTTTCAGAAGCTCAAGACAGCTTTGACTTCAGCCCCAATCTTGATGTTGCCTACCGGTTCGGGGTCTTATACAATGTATTGTGATGCCTCACGGGTTGGACTTGCAGTGGTATTGATACAGGACGGTAGGGTGATTGCCTACGCGTCCCGACAGTTGAAAGTGCATGAAAAGAATTACCCTGTTCGCGATCTGGAGTTAGCTGCCATTGTTCATGCCTTGAAGATCTGGCATCGTTATTTGTATGGGGTGCCTTGTGAGATCTACACTGACCATCAGAGTTTACAGCACTTGCTTAAGCAGAAGGACCTGAATATGCGTCAGAGGAGATGGTTAGAGTTGATAAAAGATTATGATATTACCATTCTTTATCACCCGAGTAAGGCCAATGTGGTCGTCGATGCCTTGAGTCGCCGGGCGGAGAGTTTGGGGAGCTTGGCATATCTACTAGCCTCAGAGAGACTTGTGGTGATGGATGTTCTGGCTTTAGCTAGGCAGTTCTAGCTTGTGTGGTTTCTCTGTCTTCCCTATTTGATCGCATCAGAGAGCGGCAGTTTGATGACCCTCATTTGCTTGTACTTCAGGATAGAGTTCGGCGAGGTGATGCCTAGAGATGTTATCATTAGGGATGATGGAGTGTTGAGGACGCAGGGCCGGATTTGTGTGCCCAATGTAGATGATCTTTGAGAGCTGGTTCTAGATGAGGACCATAGCTCGCGGTATTCCATCCATCCGGGTGCCACGAAGATGTACCAGGACTTGAGGCAGCACTACTGGTAGAGGCGGATGAAGAAGGATATAGTTGACTACATGTCTAGATGCCTCAACTGTCAGTAGGTGAAGTATGAGCACCAGCGTCCGGGTGGTTTTCTACAGCAGATTGAGATCCCAGAGTGGAAGTGGGAGCGTATCACCAGGGATTTCGTATCTGGGCTCCCACAGAGCGTGAGGAAGTTTAATTCTATCTGGGTCATTGTAGATCGGCTGACCAAGTCCGCTCATTTCATACTTGAGTGTACCACTTATTCATCGGAGCGGTTGGCGGAGATTTATACCAGGGAGATTGTCCGGTTGCATGGTATTCCAGTTTCTATCATCTCAGACAGAGGCACTGAGTTTACATTGCGGTTCTGGAGAGCCGTGCAGCAGGAGTTAGGCACTCGAGTGGAGTTGAGCACGACATTTCACCCCTAGAGGGACGGATAGTCCGAGCGCACCATTAAGATTTTGGAGGATATGCTCCGGGCGTGCGCGATTGAGTTTGAAGGGTCATGGGACTATTTCCTGCCACTGGCGGAGTTTGCTTATAACAACAGCTATCAGTCCAGTATTCAGATGGCATCGTATGAGGCCTTATATGGAAGGAGATGTAGATCCCTAGTGGGTTGGTTCGAGCTGGGTGAGGCCAGGTTATTGGGTACAGAGATGGTTCGGGATGCAATGGAGAAGGATAAAGTAATTCAGGACAGACTCCGTGCAGCCCAGTCCAGATAGAAGAGTTATGCGGACAAGAAGGTTCGTGATGTGGCATTTATGGTTGGTGAGCGGGTTTTGCTACGGGTCTCGCCTATGATGGGCGTCATGAGGTTTAGAAATGAAGGGAAGCTGAATCCGACATTTATTGGGCCTTTTGAGATATTGAGGCGAGTTGGGGAGGTTGCTTATGAGCTTGCCTTACCTCCCAGCCTAGCCGGAGTTCATCCGGTATTTCATGTTTCGATGCTCCGGAGATATCATGGTGACCCATCGCACGTGTTGGATTTCAGTTCAGTCCAGCTGGACAAGGATCTATCTTATGTTGAGGAGCCAGTGGCCATTTCAGATAGGCATATCAGAAAGTTGAGGTCAAGAAACATCGCTTCAGTGAAGGTCTAGTGGCGGGGTCAGCCGGCCGAGGAGGCGACTTGGGAAACCGAGCGGGATATATGCGGCCAGTAACCTCATCTTTTTGCTACTTCAGGTATGTTCTCTTGCTCATTCGAGGACGAACGAATGTTAGACTCGTAAGAGTATGAGGGTTCTGAAAATGTAAAAATATTTTGATTCCGAGATGTTGGCTGGAGGGGCATTTTGGTCATTTTACCTATTTTTGGCCGTTAGCTTTAATTTTGACAGTATATTTAGTTACTTGTGATTTTATTTACAATATGTAATTGGTTTGAATAGATTTAGGCCACTCGGAGTCTGATAGTCGTGGCAATGGAATTGTTTCTTAGCGGTTTCGTACCGGTTCGAGGTAAGTAGCTTATCTAACCTTGTGTGGGGGACCTCTTCCCTTAGGACATCTTATGTGTTGATTTAAATGCCTTGTACCCGAGGTGATGAGCGTGTACTTGTGCAAATTGTTGAAAATTCACTTTACTTGAATTGCTCAAACTGTGTTTTTCTCCGTTACTTGACTGATTTAAATGCAAGATTAACCCTGTGTTAGTTAGAGGAGTATGACTAGATAGAATTAACTGTCTAATTGCATAATTGCTTTAATTGAAATTACGTGAAGCATGTTGGGCTAGAACTTAACTGTTTTTTGTATTTGTGTATTTCATTCTCTGAGTATTTTCCCTGTTTTGGTTGTGTTTTTACATTGGGACTACGGGTTCAATTCCCCTGAGATCCTCGCTATTGATATTATGGACTACGGGTTCGATTCCCGGGAGATCCTTGCTACTGATATGATGGACTACGGGTTCGATTCCCGGGAGATCCTTGCTATTGATATTATGGACTACGGGTTCGATTCCCGAGAGATCCTTGCTACTGATATGATGGACTATGGGTTAAATTCCCGCGAGATCCTTGCTATTAAATATTATGGACTACGGGTTCGATTCACGGGAGATCCTGTCTACTGATATGATGGACTACGGGTTCAATTCCCCAGAGATCCTAAATATTTAAATGAGATGAACTACGGGTTCAATTCCTGGGAGACCCAATGGATAGTTGAGAAATACTTGTTGTGTTATTTTCCTTACTTAGCTTAATTTTCATTGACTTGCAGCTTCTATCCTGTTTTATTGTTATTTCAGATAAATTTCTGATTTACACTGCTTATCATTGTTATTTTATTTTATTCTCAGTAGGGCCCTGATCTTCCTCGTCACTACTCAACCGAGGTTAAGCTTGGAACTTACTGAGTAACGATGTGGTGTACTCATGCTACTCTTCTGCACCCTTTTGTTGTGCAGATCCAGGTATTTCTGATCGAGCGCACTATCGGTGATTTCAGAGCTACACTTGGAGACTTGAGGTATGCATCTGTCGCGTCCGTAGATCCGAAGAGTCTCCTTCTACTCTCCCTTATAGTTAGTACTTTCATTTCATGTGATCGGTTGTATAGACATTTCTGGATGTTAGAGCCATAGTTTATATTCTTTTAGCCCGTGTTGCCCGTGAGTTTCCGGGTCTTGCAGGTTGTTATAGTATATGAGTTGAAGTGTATGTTCCAGGCGGCACTCTATACATTTTCCTACATTATTCGGTATTTGTTTATTGCTTTCGTAAAAGTTGCTAAATTTCCGCAATGTGTTTGGCTTACCTAGTCGCAAAGGCTGGGTGCCGTCATGATAGGTTCACGATTGGTGAAATAGGGTCGTGACAACATGTTATCCTATTTGTGCAATTTTAGAGTTAATTACTGCTTTTTGTCAAATTATTTTATTTAAGAAAGTGAACGTTGTTTAAGAACATATTTTCGGATCACGTCACATGAAATGCACCCGGATCCTTGACACATCCTTATTCGACGTTTTCAAATTTGGATTTGGGTTGCATAAAATGCACACCCTTTTTAGGAAGGTAAGATTATTAAAATCACGCCTAAAGCGACTAATGCATTATTATCTTTTGGGAAGGCCGTGAAATTTGCTAAATGGCTCGTCCCGATTCTATATATTTTGGATCAACCATTTATTGAGGGCCCCGCAATTATGCATTTTTGATTTGGTGAGGCTCGTCCAATTTTATTTATTAAGGCCAAGCTAACGTATCTAAGTTTTCTATTTTTGTTTTGTCTCTAAAGGCCAATTAATCCATGAATATAAATTCAAACTCCCAATTCAAGTCCGAACTCACACAAAAGGGAATACATTTTAGCTTGAGCCCGCTACCTAATTAAGAATCTAATTTTATATTTATGGCTTAATTCCCATATTCCTAATCTCTTTTTTTTTATTTGTATTTATTCCTTTGATTCTCAATTAAATTTCAAGGTACCTTTGGGCCTTAAATTTTCAAATATACTGCAGTAGTCTTTTGTACCTGCTAGAATTTTAAGAATAAAAGCTAATAATGGCCACTCATAAATTGAATCCATGAACATGATCCTATTTCTAATTGTACACAAACTGCTCGTTAATTTACGGCTTAGATGTTCAATATTACTTAAATCCTTAACTCTTAGCCAAGTAGTTCTATATTCACGTTAAAGTCACTTAAGATGGTAAAAGATGTTTTTGAATTCAACACACTTTTGTTCAGAAACTATCACATTTAATTTGAACACAATGAGATTTCAACAATTATAATTCTAATATTCTAGTGACAGTAATTTTCAGTAATGAAATTGCAATTACAAGAACACAAATATGATTTAATATACAGATCTGTGAGTTTTTGCGCTGTTGATATAGAAAAACAACTCTTGTGTAAGAATTTTATAGACTATTAAACTAACTAAAACTAATATTAAACGTGATTCCAGCATTTATTAATACTGATATTAAACTGATATACTATTAGTCATTTGAATTACACAATTCATTAACAACTAATTGTAACAGTCCAAAGTCCAAATTAATTACAATACTCGACCTTAGCAATGTAAAATTAACTTCCTGCAAATTTCTTATTCAGAATCTACAAAGGCTAACACTGATGTTTGTCAAAATATAAAACTAAAATTTAAGCTCATAAAAGTTTTAGATGTACAGTCCTTCAGTCTATTAATATAATTGAAACAAATTTCTAACATATAACTAATCAATTGGCACTAGTTTTTTTATTTATAGGAGTGACAATCCAGTAGGTAGATGCAAGCTCGAATTTCATTTCACGGGCTTCAAAATGAATCATTCATACAACTTCAAACTGCAGTAAAGTAATACCTGGAATTTCAGAATTAAGAAGAAGAAGGATCAATTAACAATAGGACGAGCAAACAGCAATATCAATCAACAATTTTCAGCCAGCAACAGGACAAGGTTAAAACGCAATCACAGCTTCAATACACCAGAAATTCAACCACAACAACAGAATTTAACTCCAGGATCAAACACACTCAATCAAATCAGTATAATTTCATCAATATTTGACCATCGGAACTAATGAGAATCAGTATACAAAGCCTCAAATTTTTTTATCAAATGATCAATTTATGGATTTTTACTAATTTTAATGTTTTTGGGATTTTGAAACTATGAATTTGAAATTCAGATCTAGGAATGAAGATTACTTAGGGGGTATCTTTTCAGATTTTCAAAACTTATAAAATGAGGCATATTGATGCCTATTTATAGATTTAAAAATGGAGGGAACTTTAAATTTCAGATTTTATGATTTAGTCCCCTTTTTATTTCATTTATACCTTATTCTTTACTTTGTATCTCAATTAACTACCCTTATTTGTTAATAATTATGCTAGTTACCCCATCTAGAACCTTATATCTTAGTGTAATACCCTATCTACCCCTACTTCACTTAAAGATCTACCTATTTTCCCTTTTCCTATATCCCAAACTACCCCTACTTCCCTTGATTTATTGTTGTTAACCCTTTTAACGTGCCCAAAAGACCCCTGAATCTTAATTGAATTTACAATCAACCTATTGCCCTTCACTCATTTTACCTTTGATTTTTAACTGCGAATTCATAAACCTAATTTTCTAATTAACGAAATCTAATTAACATACCAATTATGACCAACTAATTACCAAGAATTAACAAATCTAATCCTAGTTCTAATATTTAACTAATTAATAGCTATAACCAAAATTAACTAATTAATGTCAAAAAATACTTAAATATTAGAATTAATCACTAACAATTATCAAAATCGGTTATTATCAGGAGCTAATGAAACAAACAAATAAAATCATACTGAATATCATGAAAATCCACTTATACTATTTTATATCAATTTAATCACTAAATCAAAATTAATAAGTAAAATCTAATATTTATTAAACCTAAAACTAAAGTATATAAGCATATTAAAAAATAAAACCCTAATAAGTAAATGAAAAAATATGCAAAGACAAACACACATGCAAAGAAAAATAAGAAACAGAAGAGAAAAGAAAACTTAGCTTTTTATCTTTTATTTGTTTTCTTTTATTCGTTTTCTTGAATAATCTTTTAGACCTCAGGATTTACACGAAGAATAGGGGAGATTTTGGCGCCAATTTCTTGAATTTTGAATCACCGGAGAAGCTTCAACTTTCATTCGAGCCGCTCCAGTGATCTTTAAGGCTCAAGACTTTCAAAAATGGGTTGAGGGTGTCAAGGAGAGGTTGTGGTATGATTTTGAGTTGGTTTGGACGAAATTGTGTTCGCCGGAGTTAGGGTTCCGACGACACTTTTTTGAATATTCGAACAATTGGAGAGGTATTCGAATGAAAAGAAGTAGAGGGGTAGACTCAGGGGCTAAAGGCGGTTCGATGGTGTTTTTTGGGGATTGATTGGTATAACTAGCGTTTCCCGCTGGTAGGGTTCCAGCGGAGGTCGGAGGGATTTGGGGGCGGCTAGGTTAGATGAAGGGAAGAAGGAGATATAAAATGATTTTAGGTTTTTGTAATAGGTATATTAAAAGTGTAAAAATGATTTACAACTGTTGGATTAAATGATTTTAACGGCTCAGATTCCTTGAGCCCTGAACGATCGTTTCTTTTAAATGATAAATCAACCTTGTCCGTTAGATTAGGACTATCAAGGATTGTGATTGAAACTACTGGTGCGACGTCATTTCTTTTAAGATGGGGCAAACCGGATGGAATAATTTTAGGCCTGGTATTTATTTTATTTTGGATTTTGGGGGTAATTGGCCCAAATTAATTTTTCCTCCTTGTTCTTTTATTTTTTCTTATATTTCCTTCACATTTTTGTATTGTATTTTCACTTTGTTATTTTGTATTTTTTTATTTTTCTTTTCCAATTTTATATATTTTTTCTGATTTTATTAAATTATAAAATTAAACTAAAACTAATTAGATTCTAAAAAAATGGTTTAATAGCTATTTTACAGTAATTTCCAATTAAAATACTAAAAATGCTATTTTTGATTTTTTCCTTAAATTGTTTCTAAATGAATTAATACTAAAATTGTAAAATTAAAAATCCTAATGCATATCCATATTTTTTGTATTTTTAATATGAATTATTATGTAACTAATTAACACAAAAATGCAACAAATTTCAACAAAAATTGTAAAAATAATGAAAAATCACTTTGTTTGGATTTTAGGAATAATTTGCTTAGGGCAAAAATCACGTGCTCACAACGTAGACTATGTCGAATTCAGTAAGCAAAATTTGCCACTTTGCAAATCTCCCGGTGGACATCGATTTCTGGAATATGTACTTCAAAGGATCCAACCTGGTTATTAGGTGAGTAGTATGAGCCTCAAGATAATATCTCAACTTTTGAGCGACCCATGTCAAAGCACAGCACGTTCTTTCCAACAAAGTATATTTGACTTCATAACCGGTGAACTTCTTGCTCAAGAAATAGATCGCCTGCTCTTTCTTTCTAGTTGTATCATGTTGCTCGAGGATACAGCCAAAAGAATTTTCTAAGACCGTCAGATACAAGAACAGAGGTCTCCATGGCTCCGGCGGGACCAAAACTAGAGGATTTGAAAGATATTCGTTGATCTTGTCAAAGGCCTCTTGACACTCAACTGTCCATTTGATTGCTGCATCTTTCCTTAATAGCTTGAATATGGGCTCACATGTGGTGGTCAGTTGAGCGATGAACCGGCTGATATAGTTTAACTTGTCCTTGGAGGAGGCAGGTCCCGGATAGCTTTTATCTTCGTTGGATCTAACTCGAGACCTCTCATGCTGACTATGAAACCCAGAAGTTTGCCTGATGGGACTCCAAAGGCGTATTTAGCCAGATTCAGCTTCAAATCATACTTTCGCAACCTCTCAAAAAATTTCCTCAAGTCTCGAACATGATCGTACTGAGTCCTGGACTTAATGATCACGTCGTCTACATACACCTCTATCTCTTGATGCACCATATCATGAAAAATAGCAGTCATGGCTCTCATGTATATTGCCCCGACGTTCTTCAAACCGAATGGCATAACCCGATAACAGTAAGTACCCCAAGGTGTAGTGAAAGCGGTTTTCTTCGCATCTTCCTCATCCATCAACACCTTGTGATATCCCGCGTAATAATCCACGACGAACTGTATCTCATGTTTGGCACAGTTATCAACAAGGATGTGGATGTTGGGTAAGGGGAAGTTATCTTTGGGACTTGCCCTATTCAAATCTCGGTAATCCACACACACCCGAGGTTTCCTATCTTTCTTCGGCACAGGAACTAGATTAGCCAGCCACGTAGTATATTGGACCACCCGGATTACCCTTGTTTTCAACTGCTTTGTGATTTCTTCTTTGATCTTATCACTGATATCAGTCTTGAACTTCCTCTATTTCTATTGAACTGGGGGACAATCAGGGTAGATTGGCAATTTATGCACCACTAGATCAACACCTAATCCTGGCATGTCATCGTATGACCAAGAAAACACATCTTTAAACTCAAACAAGAGTTCAATTATTGCATCCCGTGTTTTCTTATCTGTGTGAATGCTTATCTTGGTCTCTCAAATTTCTTCAGAAGTTCCCAAATTAACAGGTTCTGTGTCATTCAAATTCGGCTTAGGTTTATTCTCAAAGTGTTCCAGTTCTCGATTTATTTCCCTAAAAGCCTCTTCTCCATCATATTCCGATTCTTGGTTCATTATTTCACAATTAGACAGTGTATTTGGATCTGGGGGTGAAGCCCGCAAGCATGTCCTATTTTATAAAGCTGCATTATTATAACTGAAAAGAAAAGATAAAAGAAAAATAGCAAAAATCAGGAAGAATAAATAAAAATAAAATAATGAAATACTGATTTTATTCCTCTGAATTGGGAAGATAACAGGGTTTACATTTCAGGAAATTAAAAACATAGAACTAAAGAAAACATCCGAGTTACACCCTGGGATAACTCGTGATGTAGGAATGGTAGCAGGATAAGTCTACCCCTACTCCCGCCTGACTGGGAACGGTGTGGCCTCCCAATTTTGAAGCTTAGCATTTGGCCCCATGTATAGCACCTTAGCGATGCTTGTGCCTTCTCCCAGCTGAACCATGTGGGTTTCGTAATGCATTTCTCGCATCGCCCCACATATTTCCTCAATGTCTTCGGCTGCAAATGCCTCATCATCTTCTTCTTCAATGTACTTTGGTCTGACAAAAGTTTCGTACAAATGTGGCAATGGTTGAGGCAACTTCCATCCCTCAACTTTTCTCTTCTTTGCCCAATCTTCATCTTTTGGAGTAGGGTGGAAACCTATCCCAAAGAGTTTCTTAGTGGGAGGCAAGGTGATAGGTTCAATTATTCCTTGCAATGATTTTCCAAGTCCTTTTCCCGGTTTGAATCCCCGTCGGATCATTTCTTTAACAACCGTGATTGAGGCGTTGGACAAGAAAGGTTGGGGCAAGAGCTCCCTTATTCATATTGCTCAGCCAATACAACTTCGAAAGCCTGATAAACTATGTGCTCACTTCCCTATTTTTCTTCGAGACATGGGATGGATGGGTCCCGATAAATAGACTGTTCGTCTTCTCTGTGGACCACAATTTCCTGATCTTCATATTCGAACTTCACCATTTAGTGGAGAGTTGAGGGTAAAACCCCTGCAGTATGAATCCAAGGTCTTCCGAGGAGAAAGTTGTAAGACGTGTCCATATCCAGCACCTGGAAAGTTACTTCAAAATCCACTGGCCGATAGTCAATATCAGGTCTATTTCTCCTAGGGTATCCCTCTTGATGCCATCAAAGGCTCTTACACAGACATTATTGGGGCGAATCCTTCCGCTCCTAATTTCCATTCTCTGCAATGTGGAGAGCGGGAAAATATCAACACCCGAACCCCTATCCAACATTACTCGTTTGACATAGTAGTCTTCACACTTGACTGTCAGATGTAAGGCCTTGCTGTGAGCCGCTCCCTCCGAAGGCAAATCATTCTTACTAAAAGAAATTTGATTAAACATAAAGAACATTTCCGTCATTCTTTTGAGTTGTTTGACTGAAGTCTCAGCCGGCATATATGCTTCATTCAAGGTTTTCAGCAGGATCTTCTGATGCTCGGCAGACCTCATTAGCAAAGATAGCATAGAAACTTGTTCAGGGTACTTGTGCAACTGATCCACCACTTAAAAATCAGACATCTTCATTTTATGGTAGAAAGCCTCTGCTTCTTCAGCGCTCACAGGCTTCTTGGGTGGGAAGCGCTTCCGTGTGGCATTGTTCACTTCTTGTATGTCTGAATATTTTCCAGCAGAAGTATTTCCCGGAAGTTCTCCTATGATTTCTTTGCCTTTGTATGTAACCAATGTCCGTTGATAATTCCATGGCACCACAGACGAGTCCGTTATTGGCTTTTGTGGCACGCGTCCGGTAACCACTGGCTCATTCAGCGGAGGCGGTTTAATCGTCCACCGGACCACATAGGCTCCTTTCGGCACATATATCGGTATTCCCTTTTTCATTTCGAATCTCTACGACTTCTCTGAGCGACCTCGTGGAATATAGAGAACCCCATTTTTTGGAGGCACCCTCGTCTCTGTCTTCATTTCAACATTCTTTTCAAGATCAGCCTTGACAGTTTTAGTCTTCTTTTCCCCTTTCTCTTGCTTCGGGGTTGATGTAGGCTTTCTTCCGGCATCAACAATGGCAATTATAGCTTTCAATGCGGGATCAAACTCTTTGTCCTCACAAATCATCCCAATCACCGGCCTATTATTGTGAGCGGGCAACGGATTATTAGTCACATTTGGGACCTCCTCGTCCCTTAATACTATTTCCCTTGTTCTATCTAGTTCTCAACTGCCCTTTTCAGGGTCCAAAAATCATTGGTATCATGCCCTTCCGCTCCCGGATGATAAGCACACCTGACACCAGCTCTATAAGCAGGTGATGCTGGATTTTGTCTTGTTTGAGGGACTGGTTGCAGAAACCCATTTTTACAAGCTTTGGGAATAGGGTAGAATAAGGTTCACCAATGGGTGTGAAAGTTTGTCTTGTAGGTGGTTCTTGAGGACGGAAGTTATTCTAGGGTGGTTGGGGATTATAATGGTTCCGGTAAGGAGGTTGGTTTCTGGGAGGTAGAGCTTGGTTAGGTTGGCTTGTTGCAGTGGTCGGCCATAAGGTTGAGCATTCATGACCATGTAAGGCTGAGGAGCATAGGCCATATCTTGGTGGGGGTAGTAGTGTTGTGGGGTTCTTTCTGGAAAACGGGGCATGGGGTTATGATATTCTCTTGCTCCTGACGCTGCCATGGACGTCTCTTCCTTTTTCTTGCCCCATACTATTCCTCCGGACCCACCTTGGATGGCTTGGGAGGTTGCTCTTATTGCTGCCTGGCTCAAGATTCTACTCATTTTCAGACCATTTTATACCATTTCCCCGATTTTAATTGCTTCTGCAAAAGGCTTTCCCATGGCCGACATCATATTATGGAAGTAATTGGGCTCTTGGACCTGTGGGAAGACAGTGACCATCTCTATCTCATCCATTGGAGGTTTCACTCTTGAAGCTTGTTCGCACCACTTAATTGCGTATTCTCTGAAATTTTCTAAGGATTTCTTCTTTTGATTTGTCAAAGAATTCCTATCCGGCGCAATGTCTATGTTGTATTGGAACTGTCATATAAAGTCTCGGGCAAGATCATCCTAGATATGCCAAAGTAAGATTTCTTGGTCCATAAGCCACTCAGAAGCAATGCCGATTAGGCTTTCCCCGAAATATGCCATCAACAATTCTTCTTTACCACCGGCTCCCCGTAACTGATTGCAGTACTTCTTCAAATGAGCAATGGGGTTGTCGTGCCTGTCATAATTTTCAAATTGTGGTGTTTTGAACCCTGACGGCAAATGGACATGCGGGAACCTACACAAATCTGCATAGAATACACTCTTCTGACCACTCAACCCTTGCATGTTCTTTAAGTTTTGTTCGAGGCTTCTCATTCTCTTAGCCATGTCGTCCTGCTCGGGTGCTCTGGGATTTTGGTCTTGCCCAGGTGTAAGCTCGTATCGAGGCTGCTGAGGGTAAGCATTGGTGGTAAACTGGGTAGGTTCCAATGAGAAAGATGGTGCTTGGAATGTGAATGAAGATGAGTCAAAATTAGGCCTGTGTATAGCAGGTTGTGCCGCAGTTGGACAAGGCGGTGTAGTGAATATGTTCGTAGCCATGTCTGTCGCTGATACCCAGGGATAAGACTAAGAGGGTGATCCAGCGGAGTGAGCTGAAATGGTAGGATACCCGAATGGGGTAGTTGGATAACTTACGGGGATGTTGGAAGTCCCACTTGCCCTAGCAAACAGCTCGGGGAATCCAGGGATGACACTTGGCGGCTTTCACCCATTGTTCCAGTCGTCCAACATCTCCAACATGCGGAGACGCAGGATTCTGTTTTCCTCAGCAGTAGCTGATTTTGAAGTTGGAATGGCCGAGATTGAACTCTCCTCTAAAATAGGAATCGTTAGTAGAGGAATTTCTAAAGACATTTCTACACTCCCTTTCGACCTTGTGAAGTAAGTGTGAACATTTCCTTTCGACTTTGTGACGGGTGGCTGAACACTTCCTTTCGACCTTGTAAAGTATAAATGTGAGGCCAGACTACCACAAAACCAACCACCTTTCTATAAAACCTGGATATAGCAGCAAGCAAACGGTTAGTTTGAAACAAATAACAGATAGGTAATATCATGTTGGGGTGTGAAGCACCTATACAGTTAAGTGGGTTTCTACATGTTTTGCATTGGTTGCATGCGTCATTTCGGCTTCTCTTTACGCTCCCATTATTCTTTTCTTTTATTTTTTTTTTATCTTTCCCTTGCATTCTTTTATTTTACTTTACAAACCTTTTCTCTTATTTAAGGTTATGGTCGAATCTGATGAAGATTGCCTACGTATCATGGCCCCGCATGAATCAAACCAGCGTAGTTCGTGACAAACAAATGCAAGAGAAAAAAAAACGTTTTTCATTACTAAAACAAACTATTACAAAACAAAACACTTTTGCAGAAAGAAAATAATAGGCGCAAACTAAGACCAAATACAAACTCCAACATTACAGAAATACTTTGACGCGCAAAGATAATGGACAAACAGACAACAGACCCAAAACAAAAAAATACAGACACGAACTGTGCATACACTAAAGCTTCAAATATGGGTGACCGCGGGGCATCGTTCGGCCTTGCCGCGGGCCTAGGTTCCAAATCCCTTTCAAGTTGATCTAATTCATTCATGGTCTGCTTTACATAGATCATCACTGCTGAGACAAAAGTAGTATGGGTCATGTCTTCACAAACCCAGCATCTCCTGAAAATGGCACGAGAAATGGCTCTAATCCTATTTTTTATTTGCTTCTTTTCTATAAGTAAACTTTTGATCTGATTATGGCATGTTTTTAATGCCTGAGAATCCTGCAGGTGCTGATTCTGCAGCTGCTGCACTTTTACCTCCATTTGGCCAACAGATTGTAACAATGTCCACTTTCAATTTCAAAATCTCTAGCCTGCTTAACCGCTTTACCCTCAAGAGCAGCCACCTTTCTCTTCGGATTGGCAACAATTTTCTCGTGGTCCCATTTTAATTGATTCAAGTAATCTCAGGGGTAATACGGTAATTGGCAACTTGAAAAATTGTTTATGTTGAGTGTTCTATCCACTAAGCACTAATAATATTAAAATAAAGCATTATTTAATACATAGTGGGGAACAAGATATAGTGGTATGGGGAGGTGTTAAAAGTAGTAATTAAATATATTACCCATGCTTTGAATTAATTAATAGAGTGGGACAAATGGTAGTGGGGTACAAAGGAATTAAAAATGGCACAAAACACTTAGTAATGGGCTGTAAGGGAATATCATGGGTAAGAAGATGTTTTCATAATTGTTTAAGTTTTCAAGGGCTGTTGGAGGGTCTGACTTAGGTATAAATAGAGGCAGACCTGGACAGATTAAGGGATCTTTTTTTGGTCGAAAAATCAGTGCCAAAAAATAGAGAGTTTGAGAGTTCTTCAAGCATTCAGTTCTTGAACATCATTTTGAGAACTTTCAGACTTTAAGAGAAAAGAAAACTTCAGAGATTGCAACAAGTTTAAGAATACTGAAAAGAGAGATAGAAAACAATAGGAAATTATTTGAAACCAAAAGATATGGCACTGTTCCATTGATTTCGAGACAAAAATTTGAGTTCTAGACGCTGATTCCTACCACTTTTGATTGTTGAACCTGAATTGAAGTTTGATGATTCTGTTCTGAACTTATTCAGTCAAGTGGTTCTATTTTGGGTGTTTGTATGGATGGGGTATGTTCTTGGGATTGTTACGAGGTTTCGTTAGTTCACATCACTTATGTGTGTCGATTATTACTGATGGGATTTTGCTGGTTGTTATCTGTTGCTGCTGTTGTGTTGCTGTGTCATATTGCTGCTGACCTCTTCTTCTTCCATTGTAACTGATTTCCAGGTATTTCGTCAGCTCCAGTTGATGTATGAAAGACTGAAACAATCTACATGTGATAATTAATTGAAGAAATGAAATTCGGCCTGCGTTCATGGACATCAACTTGTTTGAGTTTTTTGTATAGTTTAAATGCATCTCTACATTAGCTATAGTGGAACTCAATGAATCGAACGCATTATAATTTGTAACAAGTGGACTGTGTAGTAAACATTCTTTCAAACATACATTAGAAGTTGAATGCCTGATTTAGTTTTATGGTTGTGAAAAATAGGATAAAAATGGTTGTAAATTTCAGTAGTTAGCTCCAGTTAGGTTCAGTAGTTATAAAAATGGGTTCAAGGAATTTTAAGTTCAATATGTTCATATGCAATTTTGTTAAGAAATCGGGAATCATTGAAGCAGTTATTGTTCACGTTTTTGTTATAGCATGTTCCTAAGCATGGGTTCATTTTCAATAATTGTAAAAGCAAGTCTAAATAGCTCTATGTTTCATATAGTTTACTTCTGTAGCCCGGTTTGAAGATTTAAATGTATAGTTTAATATAGAACAAGTTCGAGATTACGAGTTAGGTAGCAGGTTTCAAACTAAAGGGTTCCCCCTCTTTTGTTTGAATACGGACTTGAGCTTGGAGCCTGATTTATAATATGAAGTAATTAGGGCCTCTTCAACCATATTAATTAATTAGGACCTTTCCTTTATTACTAGAGATGGAAAAATAGAAAAAAATGTAGTCACTTTAGGATCGTCCCTTTAAAATAAATGAGACGAGCCTCGCCAAATAAAATATAAATTGTGGGGCCGTCATAAATATATATATATTAAAATGATTAGATTTCGGGATGGGTTGTTTAGCGAATTTCATGGCCTTCCCTAAAAATAATAATGTGTTAGTCTCTTTAGGCGCGTATTTAATATTTTACCTTCCTAAATTCTGGTGTGCATTTCACGCGACCCAAATCCAAATCCCAAAACGTTGAATAAAAAGTGTCGAGGATCCGGGTGCATTTCATGTGACGTGATCCAAAAACATATTTTAAACGACGTTCAATTCCTTAAAAATAATTAAATGTGGTTAAAGGTTAAAATTTGTACATAAGTTAAAGCATGTTATAAATCAGATAAATAATCCAAATATGATAGTTGAGCGACCGTGCTAGAACCACGAAACTCGAGAATGCCTAACACCTTCTCACGGATTAACAGAATTCCTTGTCCGGATTTCTGGTTCGCGGACTGTTAAATAGAGTCAAACCTTTCCTCGATTCGGAATTCAACCGGTGACTTGGGATACCATAAATCTCCCAAATGGCGACTCTGAATCTCTTAATAAACGAATCTCGTTTCGATTGTACTTTAATTGGAAAAACTCCCTTTACTACACCCTTGTCGGGGTGCGGTAGCATAAAAAGGATGACTTGGTTAGCCTATCCACAATCACCCAAATGGCATCGAACTACCTCAAAGTTCGTGGGAGTCCAACTACGATGTCCATGGTGATCCGCTCCCACTTCCACTCTGTAATCCCTATCGGCTGAAGCAACCCACCTGGTCTCTGGTGCTCATACTTTACCTGCTGACAATTGATGCACTAAGCTACAAAATACTATATTTTTCTTCCTCCACATGCACCAATAGTGTTGCCTTAAATCTTGGTACATCTTTTCAGCACCCGGATGGATGGAATACCGCGAACTATGGGCGTCCTCTAGAATCAACTCCCGAAGCCCATCAACATTAGGTACAAAAATCCGACCCTGAATCCTTAATACTTCGTGATCACCAATGGTCACATCTGGAATCACTATGAAGAAACTTGTCCTTAAGGACAAGCAAATGATGGTCATCAATCTGACGCTCCCAGATACGATCAAACAGATAAGACCAAGAAACCACACATGCAAGGACCCGACTGCGTTTCGAAAGATCCAAGCTCACAAACTGGGTGGCTAAGGCCTGAGCGTCCATCGCCATGGGCCTCTCCGCTGCTGGTAGATAAGCCGAATGCCCCAAACTCTCCACCCGATGATTCAAAGTATCGGCAACCACATTGGCCTTGCCTGAGTGAACAATATAGTGATATCATAGTCCTTCAGCAACTTTGACCACCTCCTCTGGCAAAAATTAAGGCCCACCGTATGAATAATGACGCTAGATCTTCAAGGCATGAATAAAAATAGCTAACTTGAGATCATGGACATGATAATTCTTCTCATGTACCTTCAACTATCTGAACGCATAGGCAATCACCCTGTCATCCTGCATCAACACTGTTCCAAGGCCAATCCTCAAGGCATCACAATAGATAGTATACCATGAACTAGTAGGCAATATCAAAATTAGGGTTGTAGTCGAAGTTGTCTTGAGCTTCTTGAAGCTCAGCTCACACTCTTCCATCCACTGGAACGTAGCACCCTTCTGGGTCAGCTTGGTCATAAGTGCTGCAATGGATGAAAATCCCTCAAAAAATCGGCGGTAATAACCTGCCAAGCCACGAAAACTATGAATCTCTATAGCTGAGATTTGTTTAGGCCAACTCTACACTGCTTCCACTTTCTTCGGATCCACTTTTATCCCCTCACTCGATACCACGTGACCTAAGAATGCCACGGAATCCAACCAAAACTCACATTTCGAGAACTTTGCATATAACTTCGTTTCTCTCAAATCCTGAAGCACTATCCTCAGGTGTTCCTCATGGTCTCCCTGACTCCGGGAGTATACAAGAATGTCATCAATAAAGACAATGACAAATAAGTTAAGATATGGCTGAAATACATTGTGCATTTAATGCATGAAGGCTGTTGGGGAATTAGTTTTACCCAAATGACATAACAAGGAGCTCGTAATGACCATACCGACTCCTGAAGGCAGTTTTCGGGATATCTTATTCCCAAATCTTTAACTGATGATAGCCTGAATGCAAGTCAATCTTAGAAAACATACGAGCACCTTGTAACTGATCGAACATGTCATTAATACGAGGCAAAGTATAACGGTTCTTCACTATAACCTTGTTCAATTAGTCATAATCAGTGCACACACGCATAGAACCATCATTTTTCTTAAAAAACAATACAGGAGCACCCTAAGGTGATACACTAGGCCGAATGAAACCCTTATCAAGCAGTTCCTGCATACGGTATGGATAAATATAAATGGGTTGTCCAATCCGTAGTCACAAATAAACAAGCAAGGGGATCTCCTGGGATATCACCCAGAGTGCCAAAGTAAACACGCAATGGCATCACAAAAAATATTCAATTCTATCCAATTTCATACCAATGAAAAATAGATATTTCTAACCTACCATGCTGCACAAAATTCAAATAAAGCATTTTGAGCAGGAAAAGCAATTAAGTCACTTAGACATGCTTCCCTAAACTAACAGTAGGCTTAAATTGCAAGTAGTGCACTACAAGGAAGAAAACATAATAATAGTTACTTAGTAAAAGTAGGATTTTTAACAATTAGCACATGTACGTACTTGTCACCTCATGTACAAGGCATTTCATATATCAACAATATCATATCCTAAGGGGAGTTCCCCCACACAATTTTAGGCAAGCCACTTACCTAGAACCAGCTCAATCAACTCGAAATCACGTTCTTGCCACGAGTACCTGACTCTACATCGCCAAAATCTATTCAAATTAATTGCATAATGTAAATATAACTTCAAGTAGCTAATTCAACTAACTCATTCAAAGCTAACACGCGAAATTAGGAAAATTACCAAAAATGTCCCCCGGACCACGTCTTGGAATCGGATAAAATTCACAAAACAAGAATCCTTATACTCTCACGTGTTCATACATACGAAATACATCAAAATCGGACCACAAATCCCTAAATCAAAGTCTCCAATTTCAAACCTTAAACCCCCAATTTTAACCCTCATTTTCCATACATTTCTTGGCAAATCAGTAGAATAATACCATATAAACGAGTCTTGGTTCCAAAAATTTAACCTCCTCAAAGATCCCTTGAATTGTATCTCAAAAACCTCCCCAAAAAAGCTTCAATCTCCGGTGAAAATGGTGAAAGATAGAGCTGAAATCGCGAAGGGACCTTTATAAAGGTTCTGGCCTAGGGTTTTCGCACCTACGACCTTTACTACGCACCTGCGGTCCTAGGTGTGCATTTGCAAAAATCACTTATTATGATGGGTCCGCACCTGCGAATCACTTACCGTACCTGCAGTCTCACAGTGCTATCAACCTCCCACACCTATGACTTTTGGTCTTCCAGCGTATGGACAAACTGCAGCTGCTCCCACACTTCTGTGATCACACACCTGTGATCCCCAATCTGCAGGTGCGGTTATGACAGAAGTTCAGTAGCTGAAGCTTCTCAAACAAATTCCCAATTCTTCCGACAACCTTCTCAAATCATCCCGAGTCCCATAGGACCTCAACCAAAAATACGAACTAGCCATATACCACTATTCAAACTTGTACCAATCTTTGAAACACTCAAAACAATATTGAATCGTCAAAACACCCTCGGATTCAGGCCTAAGTATTTCCAAAACTGCTAATTTCCACTTCCAATCAAAACGTCTATCAAACCTCGTGTGAATGACCTAAAATTTTGCACACACATCTCAAATGACACAACGGACCTACTCCAACTTGTGAAATTTCATTCCGACTCCAATATCAAAATTTCACTATCAAATCGAAAACTTTAAAAATTTAACATTCGGCATTTCAAGCCTAATTAAGATACGGACCTCCAAAACATAATTAGAACACACCCTAAGACCGAAATCAGCTAACGAAGCTAACAAAATCGACGGAATTTTATTTTGAGGTCGTCTTCACACTGATCCAACTATGGTTCAAATTCTAAAGCTTAAGCTCTAATTTAGGGACTCAAAACTTATCTTCCTGACAACTCACAATAGCAGGAAAAAATACGGAGAATGCAGTTAATGGGGGATCGGGCCATTAATTCATAAAACGATTGGCTGGGTCGTTACAACTATTGATAATAAGATTGCATGAGCAAGTGTTATATCAACTTTGGGTCTGAAGTATATATGCAGTATATCTATATTACTACTATATCCAAAATTTTAGTATTAGAGAGGATAGAGAAGTATCTTCTAATTTACAAAAAGATCCCTTTAGAGTGGATGTCTCTGTTGCAGTATAGTTGGGTGCTTCAGAGGAAATACAATGATTTAAAGATCTTTGGACGGCGTGGTTCGTGCTTGGATCTCCCGTAGCTAGCCTTGGTTTGGAATCATTGTGTACCGATGATAAGAAGTTTTGACTTGAAGATAAGTCGAGGATGATTTGAGGACGTGGGTCAGCTTAGTTGTGTTGGGTCAGCATGGTAATAGAGGTAATTGGTTCTTTTGGTATGGTAATGCCTTACCGGCATTTTTATGGCAGTACTCTTGGGTTTGACGGCTTGCGTGACTTGGTTGAGTTAGGGAACTTCTGTTATGATGGCTTGGTTGTGGTGGATGGGTCTCGAAGACTTCTTTATAGTGTTGACCTTGGCTTGAACTCGATGTCTGCTACTGGCATAAGGAACATGTTACGTGTTATGATTTTTGATTGGATAGGTCACAAGTTTTGGATAACATGGAAGATTTTAGATGTTTAGAAGAATGCTAGATTATTTGATTCCACCTGAGGAGGGTGCGCACATCAAAATATGCACTATGTTTTGACTTTCGAATGCCCGACTGGCATTATACTAATCGTTTAGTTGATCAACCGCTGATTTTCAGATTTTTCTATGTGGCACGAAGGAATTATGGAAGCCTTTCTCGTGGACTGGTGGTGCAGGATGAATGTGTTAGTCATTTGAGTAATGTAGTAGGGATCATATATGGAGATTATGGTATTATAAGGATCTAAAGACTAAGAAGATTGTCAAATGCAGTTCATTCTATGGTTGCAGACAGTAAATATATGCTAAGAGGTTGGTGATTGATGGTATGTGCTATAGATATGTTATTATGGAATTTTCGGAGACTATCTACATATTTTGGAAGGACTAAAATTGATTTTGTAGCCACTAGTAGGTCTAATAAGAATCTACATCGAGTCGTATTTGTTTATCTAGCAGAGCTGATGTTATTAGTGGTGCCATCTTCTAACGATCCGACCGGTCATTTTAAGAAACATTTCTCAGTAGTTTGAGGGTATGAGTAGCTCCGTATGATGTGTTATAGCTTGTGTAAATTGTCAGCTTTGGTTTGTAGGTTATTCGAAATTAATTTGGAAGAATGATTCTCAACAAGGAAATGTTAAATTGGAAGAATTGACCAAGTTTGACTTTTTAATATTTAACCTCAGATTCGAGTTTTGATGGTTCCGTTAGCTCAGTTGGATGATTTAGGACTTAGTAGCGTGTCTGTATTGTGAGTTGCAGGCCTGTAGTTTAGTTTGGCTTGAAATGGCAAAAGTTTGTTTTTGTAAAGTTTGATTGGGAGTGGATTTTTTTATGTCAGATTTGCATTGTGGTATCAAAATTAGAATAGCTTCGTTATATCATTTGGGACTTGTGTTGAAAATTTGGGTTCATTCAGGGTTGATTTGGTATGTTTCGGCATGAGTTCTGGAAGTTGAAAAGTTCAAAGTTCATTAAGTTTGAGTTGAGGTGCGATTCACCGTTTTGATGTTGTCATGCATTATTTGAGGCCTTGAGTAGGTCTGTGTTATGTTGTTGGACTTTTTGGTATATTTGGACGGGGTCCTGAGGGGCTCGAGTGAGTTTCAGACGAGGTTTGGATCATTTCTCTTTCATGTTACATTGTTATAGGTATGTTGGTTTAGGTGTTACCGCATAAGCAAAAGATCCAGCGCATATGCGATTCCGTAGATGCTTATAGTTTTTTGCAAAAGCGCAAGCAGGCTTGGCTGGAATACCTCGCAGAAGCGGAAATTGGGGCGCATCTGCGGCCCCATAGAAGTGAAGGTCTTGTGTGAAAAAGCAAGATTGAGCTCAGAAGCATGTTTGGCTTCGCACATGCGGTTGCGCATAAGCGGATGGAGATCCATAGGTGCAGTGGGTCAGTTGGCTAGTGGAGTCCACAGAAGCAGAGCTCGTGTTGCAAAAGCGACTGGTGTGTCCGCAAACACGGAAATGCCTAGGCAACCTTTAAATTGAGGGTTTGGCCATTTTCTTCATATTTTGAGATGTGGGACTCATGATTGAGGCTATTTTGGAGGCAAATTTCAATCGAAGGATTGGGGTAATTATTCTATACTTGGTTTTTAATGAATATATCTTCATTTTGGCAATTTTTTAATGAATTATAAATATGAAATTGAGGGATTTTAGCCTAAAGTTTCATAAAGTGAATTTTTAGTTTCAAACACCGATTCGGAGTTAGATTTGAATGGAACCAGTATGACTAGACTCGTAATTGAATGGGGTGTCGGACATTGCAAATTTTGTCGTGTTTCAAGGCATGAGCTTGGGTTGTACGCTTTGGTCGATTTTGGGATTTTGTTAAAGATTCAACATTTATAGATAGGTTTATTTTCATTTTCATTATTTGATATATTTTTGTTGCTTTTTGCTAGTTTTGAGCAGTTCGGAGGTCGGTTTGTGCGAGATGGCATTTTCGGAGCATCGCTTGGCTTGCTCGGTATTGGAATTTGCTTGTTTGAGATATGTAACACTTCTAAACTTAGTGCTGAGGGTATGAAACCCCGAATTACATGTTATCTTATTAGAGTTGAGGTGACACACATGTTAGGTGACGGGCGTGTGGGCGAGCGCCGTGTTAATTTTGACTCCATTATTTATGTGGTACTGTGTAGTTACCTGATCTTACCTATAACTATGAAATTTCTACGTACTTGAGCTATTGAGTTGTGATCCATATTATGAAACATGTCTAGGCTAAATGCTTATCCTAATGTTTCCCACTAAGGTCATGTCTGCTGTTGAGTTATCTTCTTTGATTGCCAAGTCATACTCATTCATATGCATATCATATCTGAGTCTCTATTTCCATTTGTTGACACATCATATCATCATTTTGCGCTAGTTTCATGGCATTGTGAGCCCGAGAGACTTGAGAGATTGATGACTGAGTAAGGCCGAGGGCCTGAGTGTTAGTGATATTATGTAACCGAGTTGCACGCTAAAACATGCTATATTGATTACATATATTGTATCATGATGCACGATGTTGCTGGTTTTACTAATTTATGATAGCATTTGGGCTAAAGGATTCACTCCGAAGTCTGCACACACCCCCATTGGGCACGGTTGATTTATATTGAGGGATGGATCTTCGCTGGACATGTATCTTGTAAGAAGCATTGATATTTGGGGATGTACCTTCCCTAAGATGCATTGGCCTTATATAGTACTGAGTGACTTATCGGTAGTTGCTATATATATATATATATATATATATATATATATATATATATATATATATATATATTCGATGATGGATCATCCCTGGGCTTGATTGGCCATTTGCAGTGGTGAGTGATTGAGCATGATGAGTGGAAAGTGTGAAACGTTGAGATTGAGTAATCTGAGAGTGTGAGTGCATGAGTTCATCTCTGAGATACATTGCATGTGCATGTCATACAAGCATAGAGATATATTTTTCCTCATGTTGTATGGTATCACATCATTTATTGACTTCGCACATATATTGACATATGGACGTAGAGATGTACTTTACACTTGCTATCTACAAAGAAAAATGAAATAACTTATTTATTGCTGGAAGGATTTTTGGGAAAGGATTTGTGTTTTCACTAATTTACTTGAAAGGAGGAACTATTTTGGGGCAAACTATGAATAAGCTGAGCATTTTATCTCTGATTTACTTCTTTATTACTTGCTTTATGTTGTTATGAGCTGTTGTTGGCTATTGGCGTTTCACCCGAACTTTGTTCTAGCTCGCTACTACTTTCAACCTAAGGTGAGGTTTGTTACTTATTGAGTACATGGGGTCGATTGTACTCATACTATACTTCTATACCTTGCATGTAGATGTTGGCTGCTGATGTTGATGTGATCAACGAGAGCGGGAATGGAAGACATACTTGCGTTCTAGTTGTAGCTACGTATTGTTTATTGTAGCCTTAGATTATAAAAATCTATTTATGTACTTTTCAAACAGATGATGTATTTATTTCATACCAGCTTTGTAAATTCTAATCTCAGAAGCTCTTGATTTACTACCAGTCCTCGGGAAATTTATAAGATTTAGATACTTTCTTTTACTTAATTGTCTTATTAAATAATATTAGAATGGGATAATTATTAGTTGGCTTACCTAGCGGCTTGGGTTAGGTGCCATTACGACTGGTTGGATTTTGGGTCGTGATCTATTAGAGTTGATCTTATTCGTGCTATAATGTGTTCCATATGTTACTCACCTATGCTACGGTGAGTTGTGAGACTGTTGACTATTTGCACACTTGTTGCGGTACTATTTGGGCTTTGTAGTAAAATTCGAGGGAGATAGCTCCTAGGGTCTTGAATGGTTGATTTCACCATGGTTATGGTCTTCTTAACCAATTGGTTACATATATAGTCATTTCGCCATGGATATGGTCATGCACCTCGCGTGTTTGTTGAATATTATGCATATGGTTATTGATTGTGAGACCCATCCCTCGAGGTATTCCATATGGACCGGTGTTTGGTCAAGTCACGCATCAAAGTAGGGTCATGTTGGGATATATTCCTTTATGTTCATTTTATGTGTTTTGTTTCTCCTTTATTAGATGTGTTCATAGCATTGTGCTTCGTGCTGTTAGTTGTTAATCCGCAGGGCAATTCTCTCATTTGATTCTATTTTCATCATTTGGGTGCATCCAAGTTATTGCTTGTTTGGTGCAAGAATTACATGGTATGTGGATCCAAATAGGATCGGTGTGCCATGTTGGTAGAGCAGTTTGTACTAGACGGTGTGAAGTTATTTGACTTGGAATGAGTGTTATCAAACTTGATTAAGGTATGTTGGAATGATAATGTCACTAGCCGGCTTAGATTTTTTTGTATGGTTCTTGTCGGGTAATGTTGATAATAAATTTTTTCCTCATATTTCAGAATAAATATACGTATACTTTCAAAATAATTCATGTGCAACATCATTTGATTTATAAGCATACAAAAATATTTTTCATAATTTTAAAGGCTTTAAACCAATTTATTCTTGCATTTTTATTATATAAAAATATCCAACAATTATCCTTCGAATTATTTTTATGACGATTTAATCATCTAAATTTATAATTTATACCCACATAATGTATAAATATTTTTAGTGCATTTTTATGAGTACATTTACATTTTAAGGTTAAATTGCACATCTTTACAATAATAGCCCACATGAATGTACAATTACATTATTTAGTCATAACAATACTTTTTATATTTTTATCATGTTAAGCTATTAATTTTAATCATTTTAAAGCACAAATAATATTTTTCTATTTTGATTAATTATTTTCTAAATTATTTCTTTCTAAAGGTCGGGTATTTAAATAATAACCCAAAATTTACCTATTTTTGGACCTAAACTACCCAAACCCCATCCTAATAACTCCTAGTCCCAATCCTACCCATCCAAACAAACCCAGACCCCTTAAATCACAATCGTTGATAAAAAATGATTAACGTCTCAGAATCCTTAACCCCTCTTCTCTTACAACACGACACCCCAAACCCTAAAGACATTGTCTCTCACCCGTCGCCTTTGAACCGCCTCAAACCCTCCATTTTTCTCTATCAAACCCTAGTTGTCATCACCCTTAATCTTCTTTGATTCCGGTTCAAACATGGAATCAATCCATGATTCACTTGCCTATTTTGTAATACTATATCATTATATGCATGATTTTGACATCACTTAGTTCCTGCTCTATTTTTGGCAAGAACAGACCAATTCACTTTGATTCCTTGAAGATCTGAATGATCTTCCATCTCTATACATGATATATTGAACGATCCCTTGTATTTTGGTCCGATTCAAGGCATTAGTCTCAACTAGGTTTGAGATTTCCCCCTATTGTTTACCGGTTTTTGATTGATACTCTTTCCTTTCTTGTTTTTGACTTATATTTTCCTTACTTGTTTTTTTGACTCACCATGTTTCCCTTATTTTTATTTTATTTCTCCCTAAATCTGGCTCTATTTGATCTTTGTATGATATTTTCTGTATTCTCTATCATGTTCTCTTCTTTGTAGTGTTATGTGCGTGATTATACACTCTTATTCTCTCTTAATTTATTAAACTCCTTTGTTTTGGGTATTATTCTGTCTAAAATTTATTCTGATTGTTTCTAGCATATCATTCCATGTTTGTGTTCGAATAATTTGTTTCCATGATTACTCGTTTGATTTATACTATATAAACCCCTCTCAAGAGAGGTTTGAGACCCCAGACATTGACGACTGTTTTCCCATTACTCTCTCGTTCACTCACTATTACTTTCAAACTCTATGAAACAATTGAATAACCTCCTATGGTGCAAGCACTGTTCGGTCTCGAGGCTCTTGTGAAATCTGAAGCATCGAGAATTTGGGATTTTTACTTCTACACTCTGAATTCTTTTAGCTTGCTATGTATTAGTGTTTAAACCTTCATAATGTTTAATTTCCTTCTCTCTTTCTGTGCATGTATCAGAACTTTGGTTCAATTGTGATGTTGTTCATCTTTGATATCATTCTGTGTTAATTGAGGCATGAGAATAGTCTATTGTTCAAGCATGCTCTGCATCGTTTAATCTCTTATCTCATTGGAATAGTTCTATACCCATATAGCATCTTAACATGTGAATTTTGACTTCAGTATTGTGGTTGTATACTGATTTGCATGTTAAGATTAAATAATGCCTTGGTTCCATGAAAACCCTTTGGTTTGAATGAACTTTCAATGAATCCTATGTATATTAGATTGTTTTAAGACCTGTTCAAATTCGTTTCATGCTGTCTTGGATTTCCAACTCTTTTTTTAAGACTTTGGTGATAATATGTCTCCTAGTATGTCTTGGTGTAGCTGTTATGCTCTCCTTTCTGTGGTTATCAACATGTTTATCCCTCTATTATGTTCAAGTAGTAATTAATGTGGAATAAGGTGAGGCTAAGATAATTCAGACCCAAAGATGTCCACTAGTGTAACTTATGTATGCTTGGAAACCTGTCTCTTCTCCTAGCTCCTATGATGCTATTTTATGTGGTACTTTGCTATGTGCACCTTACTGAATGTGCTGGCTTTCTTGACTATTTGTGATGTATGTCCAGTTCAGTGACTCTATCTACCCTCCTTACTCGTTACTTTGGCAATCTAAATTCCTATTCTTAGCCGATTGAAAGACAAGGCTATCGAGGTTTTATTACTGGCATCGCTAGTCTGAGCACTGCTCGGGGTCCAATTGAGGTCCTTTTGAACTTTGACACACTAGGGTTAGGCTCTAGTCACTCTTAAACTTCTAAAAACTGTCCCTAATACCGTACCTCTCTATCTCGTACTATGTTGATTACAGGTGATGTGGTGTTTGGTTCTGAACTCCCCTATGGACTTGTGAGCGTGTGGTATGCTAGGCCAGAAATGTTGAAGGCCCGGTAAGGCTGGGTATTTAATTGTTTATTTGGGACTGCTATAGGCTTGTCTAATACCATGTAATATTACCCTTTTACTTATTATTCTGGGCCTGTAATAATGCTTTGTATAAACATTGGGGTGTTAGTAAAAGGGGATGGGTAGTATTCCATATCTACATTTCATGGGTAGATAACATGCCTATAGGATTTGACTATGTTTGCTATCTGTGTTGTTCGATTACATGAGTCCCGTAGAAGTCATGACATTAGGAAATCACACACTTCACTTAACTTGCCTAATACATGCACAAGCATGATCTTTGAATAAATGTTTTACATGCTCTTATATTCTGTAGATATCATGCGTATAGCATTCTAATTACTTAAATTCGTTGCTGCATCACAGTCTGTCTAGAAAACATGCCTATAGGATCTAAAATTAGTTTCAATTATAGAAAGCATGCCTATAGGATCTAAAATTAGTTTTAATTATAAAAATCATGCCTATAGGATCTAAATCAGTTGTAATTATAGAACTCATGCCTATAGGATCTGAATTAGTTTAATTAATTGTCCCACTCGTTCTTTAAGAGTCTTCAACGTTGTGCTAATCATCATCACTAGAAACCATGCCTATGGGACTGAATTAACTAATTATGTGCATAATCACGTGATTACCACTATTAGTTACTGCATAAAAATGCCTAGATATCATGCATGTAGGTTTAATCTCTTATACCTATAATCAGTAGGCAACCATATAGGTCTCAGAGATTTTAATGTGCCCGCTCATTAAATTCAAAATCACATAGAGATCCTTCCTATAGGTTTCTGCAACTTCAACTTGTTAAAATCTGCAAATGGCTTTGTAAATCAGGTTCTCCGTGCATTTGTTGTCTAGGTGTGGAGGCCAACTTGAGCCCTTATTTTCTTATAAGTGAAAGCTCAAAATATTTTGTATGTCACATAGTATTTTTCATTTTGAGCAACCTAAGTAAAAGTCTAGAACCACCCTAAGATAGAGGTCCAAATGCCTCCTGGCATAGGACGAGTAGTGCACGCGTAAGGTACGACTTAAAAGGGACTAGTGCACTTGAGGTAAATAACTTAAAGATAGTAATCGGTTAGCATGAGATGATAGTTTGTGCCCGCTGAATAATATGAATAAAACCCCACCTTGAGGGAGCTATGTAGTATTATTTATATTGCATGGTGGGATCCCCCCCCCCCTTCTGCCCATCTTTGTTTTAAAATCAATCATTTTATTTATTTGTCCTCTCTCTTAGACTAGTTCATATAATTCAAGTTCTGCACGGACCCACCGTTGTGTACCTCGAGGAGTGCCTAACACCTCCTCCTCAAGGTAATTTGAGCCCCTACCTAATCTTTGGTGAAGCGAACTAGTTTGACAGAGTTATCTGCAAATAGGTTCTCTAAAGCAGCTTAAAAACCGTTAGGTGGCAACTCTTCTCTTTTATATCCCTTTCTTAAAAGAGTTGACACATGTCGAAACCCGATTTCGTGAGAAAAAATGGAATGACAAGTAAGATAGTTCCATGACTTGTTGATGTGATTAGTAGTCATAGGTTTCTTTGTGTTTCTTTGATCATTAGCAGTGTATGAAGATTTGGAACAAGATTTTTATTCATAAGAGTTTAGATACTGGTATCGAGTTTGTCATTTGAGTAGCAACTATGGTCGGGAGCTATTGCTATGTGTATCTAGGTTAAATGGAATATGATGTAATTATACTTGGGATTTGGTTACGGCTTGATGCAGCTTGATTCAAACTAATACAATGTATAAATGCGACAATAGGGTATTATAATGTATTTCGGAAGTTAGTATAATGACCCGGTCTGTCGTTTTGAGAGTTATAGCCCCGATCCCCCTATTAACTACTTACCCCGTATCTATTTCTCCTAATGTGACTTGACAGGATGTTTCGTTTTGATTTTTTGGAGTGCTTTGTGACACTTAGTCCTTAAATAGAGGCTTGCATCTTAAAATTTGGACCGTAGTTAGAACTGTATGAAGATGACAACAAAATGGAGTTCCGTCAATTCCGTTAGCTGCGTTGGGTGATTTTGGGCTTAGGGGCATATTCAGATTGTGTTTTGGAGGCGTAACTCATTTAGGGTTGAAATGGCAAAAGTCCAATTTTTGGAAATTGTAACCGGTAGTGGAATATTTTATATCGGGGTTGAAATCCGATTAAAGAAATTAGAGTAAGTCTGTAATGCTGATCATGACTTGTATGCAAGATTCGAGGTCATTCATACGTGGTTTGATTGGTTCATCATCGGTTGAGGAATTTTGAAGTTTTAAGTTCTTTTAGTGTGAATTGGAGTGTGGTTCATTATTTTAGTGTTGTTTAATGTGGTTTGAGGGCTCAACTAAGTTTGTATGATGTTCTAGGACTTGTTGGAATGTTTGGTTGAGGTCCCGGGAGCCTCGGGTGAGTTTCCGGTGCTTGACGGATCAAAGATTTGAAGTTGTGTTGTTGCTAAAGTGATCATACTTCTAGTGTTTTCACACATACAGTGGGGAGGCTGCATGTTCAGGATTGCACATGCGTAGTGAAGGGCGCAGAAGCAGAGTTTGGAGGCTTGACCTGGGATCGCAGGTGCGAGGGAAGTACGGCATCTGCAATGGCCGCAGATGCGTCTGAGGAATCGTAGATGCAGTGATGGACCGCTGAAGCGGACAGGTATCCATTGGTGCACAAACGCAGGTGCGACCCCATTGTCACAGATGTGGACCCAGACTTCATAAGTGATTTTCATACCTTTGATGCTTTTCCCGCAAGTGTGCTTTAAGGCTTGCAGAAGCGAGTTTGCAGGGCAGAAAAGAGATGATTTCGAGGGTTTTTGTCATTCTTCACCGTTTGACATTGGGAGCTCGAATTTAGGCAATAAATTGAAGGATTTTCAGAGGAAGTTACTGGGTAGTGATTCCTAACTCATTTTTCATTGCATTCATATTAATCCATTGTTGATTTCATCATTTAACAAGGGATTTGAGTTGGTAAAATTTAAGAAAAGGTCTTAGGCCAAATTTTTGGGTTTTGATCGAGATTTTTGTATCGGATTTGAGTAAATTATGTATGGTTAGGCTCATGATTGAATGGGTGTTCATAATCTGTGACTTTTACCCAATTCCGAGACATGGTCCCGGGTAGACTTTTTAGGCGATTTTCTAATTTCTTGCGGTAGCTTTGACTTTATGAGATATATTAGTTTCTTGTAGTTATATTTATGTATGTAAATGATTTTTGCTAGATTTTGGCCACTCGAAGCCGGATATTCGTGACTGCTTGATTGAGCTTGGTTCGAGGTAAGTGGCTTGCATAAACTTGTGGGGGGAATTCCCCTTAGGATTTGGTACTGTTTTTGATATATAAGCACCGTGTGCATGAGGTGACTAGTGCTTAAACCAGATATTGTTGCAAAATCTCCGTTTTCATTAGGTAAGATACCTCTTCCCTTTTATCTGAGTTGCACTAGCATATGTAATTATCTTGTTTAGTTTAGAACATCATGTCTACTTGTCTTAATTGTTTATCTCATCTCTGTGCAGCATTCTTAGTGAATTTCATGCTTCTACCTTAACTTGTACTTAGTCTAAATTGTAGGATTCTGTGTAGTTCCATTTCTATTGTTTGAGCTGCATAATTACTTTGGGACTATAGAACGGTATTCAGGAAAATTCTCTTGCACTGTATATTTACTTTGGGACTACGAAACGGTATAGGGGGATCCTCCTGCACATTTACGTTTTCGACTATGGGATGTTATTCTGGGAGATCCCCTGTTGTTATTTTTGTGTTTTGAGTTGTTGCCTTTATATGAATTTTTTTCGTAAATTACAGTATTTATTTTTTCATGATATATTTCATTATGTCTTATTTTATTATATATACACAGTAGGGCCCTGACTTGATCTCGTCAATACTCGACCCAGGTTAGGCTTGGCACTTACTCAGCATTGTGTGGTGTAATCATTCCATTCCCCGCACATGTTTTTCGTGTGCAGATCAAGGTACCGGATATCAGCCGTATAATCAGTGAGGCGAGGCCACTATAGAGACTTCAAGGTATATCTGCCGCGTCAGCAGACCTCGGAGTCCCTATCTACTCTTCCCCGTGTCAAACACTTCTTGTATTTCCTTTTGTTAGAATCTGGAGTATAGAAATATTGTTTTCTTTCTGTAGTTTGTCACTTATGATATTCCATGTTTTGGGAGTGTTTATGTACACTTCGAGAGTGATAATTGTATATGTCGAGCGACATCATAATATATTATTGAAATTTACCTGTTGGTTGTTAGTTTTTATGTTTTTGTTTCTTTTTCTGCAAATGTTAGGCTTACCTAGTCGTAGAGACTAGCTGCCGTCAAGACGGTTCACAGAGGGAAAATTTGGGTTGCGACAAGGTAGTATCAAAGCTCTAGGTTCATAGGAGTCATGAGTCACAAGCTATTTTATTCCCCTTCAGGAGACCCTTGCACAGTTCCTATATATGTTAGGTACTCTAGCTTAGGATGGGTTGATTCCCCTTGCTCCAGCCACATATCAGGTCTGGGGAGGAGCACAGACTCTCGTCGCTCGTAGCCCCAGTTTAGCCCGAGGGTACCACATGTAGCCCCAGTTATACCGGGGTTATACCGGTAGCACCTGTAGCCCCAGTTCAGCCCGAAGGTAAGGTAGTAGTCTCAGAGGAGGAGTAGCGAAGACTTGAGAAGTACAAGAAGTATGTTCCTCCTACATTAAGTGGTCTAGAATCAGAGGATGCTCAGGGATTTCTGGACAAGAGTCATCGTATCCTCTGTACTATGGGCATAGTAGAGTCAAGTGGGGTTTTTCACACTGCTTTCAACTTCGAGGCACAGCCTATCAGTGGCGGCGTACTTATGAGTTTGACAATCCAGTTGTGACATCTTCCCTTAAATGTACTCAGTTCTCAGCCATGTTGTTAGAGAGTATGTACATCGGAGCCTCTGTGATGTATGGCGCACGAAGTTCGAGTAGTTGCGCAAGGTTGCTATGATTGTTTCAATGTACGCAGTCCGTTTCAAGGACATGCACCAGCCTTGATTTCTATAGTTCGAGAGAGGGTATGCTAGTTTATTGAGGGACTCCATCCCAGCATCAGGACTAGCATGGCCTGGGAGCTAGAGATGGATATCTCATATCAGCAGGTTGTGAGTATTTCTATGAGAGTTGAGGGCATGCTTACTCGGTATAGGTAGGAGAAAGAGGCCAAGATGTCTCGAGAGTCTTGCCATTATTCTGGTGCCCATGCCCCAGCTACAGTTCGTCATGGTAGGGTCTTTGTGACTCGCCCTGTTCATTTAGATCTTCTACCCGCCACTGGTATTCCAACTCCTCCTACACCTCATGAGACTTATTATGCACCTCCAGTATCTAGTGTTTCTCTTACACGGGAAGGTTTTAGCGGTCTGTCCATTTGACCTATCCCGAGCCACCCACAGCTGTCGCGCCCTCCGTGAACTTGTTTCGAGTATGGAGACACTCGCCATATGGTGAGGGATTGCCCAAGACTTAGAAGAGGTGAACATCCACAAATTTCTCAGCCACAACATGCTCCACAGGGTTCCTAGGCTATGATTATGGTACCAACTACCACTCCACCTGCTCAGGCAGCTTGAGGTGGAGGGGGGAGGTAGAGGTCGCCCTAGAGGGGGAGGCCAGGCCAAATACTATGCCTTTCCTGCACATATAGAGGATGTTTTTCCCATTCTCTTATTACTAGTATTGTTTCGGTCTGTCATAGAGATGCAATGGTTCTAGTCAATCCAGGCTCCATATATTCCTATGTGTCCTCTTATTTTGCCCTGCATTTGGGCGTATCTTGGGTTTCTTTAAGCTCCCATATTTAAGTGTCTACTCTTGTGGGAGATTTTCTTCTTGCAGAATGCGTGTATCGGTCGTGTTTCATTACTCTTAGTGGGTTTGAGACCAGGGTCAATTTATTAGTGCTCAGCATGGTAGATTTTGATGTTATCTTGGGCATGGACTGGTTGTCACCCTATTATACTATTCTTGATTGTCACGCCAAGATTGTGACACTGGCTATGCTAGGTTGACCGTGATTAGAGTGGTGGGGCACCTTAGATTACACACCTAGCTGAGTTATTTCATTTATTAAGGCTCAACAAATGGTTAGAAGGGGTGTAAAGCGTATCTAGCCTATGTGAGAGATGTCAGTATTGTTATCCCTACAGTTGAGTCAATTGCAGTAGTGAGGGATTTCCCTGATGTGTTTCCAGTTGATCTTCCGGGCATACTGTCCGACAGAGATATTGATTTTGGCATCTATTTGTTATCGGGCACTCAACCCATCTCTTTTCCTTATTATCATATGGACCTTCCTGAGTTGAAAGAGTTAAAGGGACAGTTGCAGGAATTGCTTGATAAGGGCTTCATTCGGCACAGTGTGTCACCTTAGGGTGCTCATATCTTGTTTTTGAAGAAAAAGGATGGTTCTATGCATATGTGCATCAATTATCGCCAGTTGAAAAAAGTTACAGTGAAGAACCGGTATCCCTTGCCTCGTATTGATGACATGTTTGATCAGTTACAGGGTGCCCGATTGCTTTCCAAGATTGATTAGCATTTAGGTTATCATCTGTTGAATATTCGGGAGACAGATATCCAGAAGACATCTTTTAGGACTCGGTATGGTCATTACGAGTTACTTGTGATGTCATTTGGCTGAACACCACCCCAACAATATTTATGCATTTGATGCACAGTGTATTTCGGCCTTATCTTGACTCATTCGCCATTATCTTTATTAATGACATTCTGGTGCTCCCGGAGTGGGGAAGATCATGAGTAGCACTTGAGAACTATTCTTCAAACCTTGATAGAGAAGAAATTATATGCAAAGTTCTCAAAATGTGAGTTCTGGTTGGATTCCGTGGCATTTTTAAGTCACGTGGTGTCGAGTGAACGTATCAAATTGGATCCAAAGAAAATGGAAGCGGTGCAGAGTTAGCCTAGACCATCATCAGCTATAGATAACCGGAGCTTCTTTGGTTTGGTAGGGTATTATCGTTGATTTATTGGGGGAATCTCATCTATTGCAGCACCTATGACCAGGCTGACCCAAAAAGGTGCTCCGTTTAGGCGTACGAAAGAGTGTGAGAAGAGCTTTCAAAAGCTCAAGACAACTTTGACTACAACCTTAGTATTGGTATTGCCTTCAGGTATAGGGTCCTATATAGTTTATTGTAATGTGTCGCGAGTTGGCCTCGACGCGATATTTAAGTAGAATCGTAGGGTGATTGCCTATGCGTCCAGACAACTGAGATGCATGAAAAGAACTATCCTGTCTACGATCTCAAGTTAGCTGCTATTATTCATGCCTTGATATATGGAGGCATTATTAGTTTAATGTCTCTTGTGAGATCTACACTCATCACCATAGTTTGTAACATTTATTCAAGAAGAATTATATTAATATGCCTCAGAGGAGGTGGTTAGAGCTGCTTAAGGATTATGATATCACCATTCTCTAACACCTTGGGAAGGCTAATATAGTGTCTAATGCTTAGGGTTGCCAGGCAGAGAGTTTGGGGAGTTTAGTATATCTACCAGTAGTAGAGAGGCTAATGGCATTGGATGTTCAGGCCTTAGCTAGCTAGTTTGTGAGACTTGATATTTCTGAGCCGAGTCGAATGTTGGCTTGAGTAATCTCTCGGTCTTTTCTTTATGATCGTATCAGGGAGCATCAATATGATGATCCCGATCTGCTTGTTTTTTAGGGCATGGCTCGGCACAAAGATGCTAAAGAGGTCACAATTGGGGATGATGGTGCATTGAGGATGCAGGGCATTCTATTTGTGCCCAATATAGACAGATTACGTGAGTTGATTCTTCTAGAGGCTCACAACTCGGGGTATTGCATTCATCCGAGTGCCACGAAGATGTATAAAGACTTGAGGCAACATTATTGGTGTCATATGATAAAGAAGGACATAGTGGAATATGTAGCCCGGTGTCTGAATTGTCAGTAGGTGAACTATGAGCATTAGCAGCCATGTGGATTTCTTGATAAGTTAGAGATCCCAGAGTGGAAATGGGAGCGTATTACTATGGATATTGTTGTTGGTCTCCCACGGACTTAGCAAAAGGTCGATGCAGTTTGGGAGATTGTGGATAGGCTGACCAAGTCAGCTCATTTCCTTCCTGCGATGACTACCTATTATTCCTAGCAACTAGCTCGAGTTTATATTTGCCAGATTATCAGACTTCATGGTCATCTAGTATCTATCATCTATGACTGAGGTACCAATTTACATCACAATTTTGGAGAGCCATACAGCATAAGTTGGGCACTCTAGTGGAGTTGAGCACAACATTTCACCCTCACACAGACGAACAGTCCAAGCACAGTATTCAGATTCTTGAGGATATGTTGCGTGCATGTGTGATGGAGTTGGGAGGTTATTGGGATTAGTTCTTGCTACTTGCAGAGTTTGCCTACAACAACATTTATCAGTCTAGCATTCAGATGGCACTGTATGAGGCTTTGTGTGGTAGGCGGTGTCGATCCCTAGTGGGTTGGTTCAAAAAGAGCGAGGCCAGGTTATTGGGTATAGACTTGGTTGAGGATGCCTTGGAGAAGTTTAAGGTAATTCACGATAGACTTCACATAGCCATGTCTAGATAGAAGAGTTGTGTGGACCGGAAGGTTCGCAATGTTGCATTCATGGTCGGAGAGTGTATCTTGCTCCAAGTTTTGCCTATGAAGGGCGTTATGAGGTTTGGAAAGGGGCAAGCTGAGCCCAAGGTTCATTGGTCCATTTGAGGTGTTGCAACAAGTCGGGGAGGTTGCTTTTGAGCTAGCCTTGCCTCCCAGTCTAGTAGGGCTTCATCCGGTATTCTATGTTTCTATGCTACAGAAGTATCATGGTGATCTATCTCATGTGTTGGATTTTAGCTCAGTTTAGTTGAAAAAGGATCTATCCTATGTTGAGGAGCTAGTGGCTATTTGGGATAGGTAGGTTCGAAAACTGAGGTCAAAGAACATTGCATCAGCAAAGGTTTAGTGGAGGGGTCAGTCGACCGAGAAGGCAACTTGGGAGACCGAGCAGGATATGCGCAATCGTTATCCTCATATTTTCACCACTTCAGGTATGTCTCTATGCTCGTTCGAGGTCAAACAATTATTTTAAGAGGCAGAGGTGTAATGACCCAATCGGTCATTTTGACAGTTATAGCCCCGATCCCCTTTTAACTGCTTCCTCTGTATCTATTTATGCTATTCTGACTTGTCGGAGGTTTTGTTTTTTGTTTTTTAGAGTGCTTTGGAAACTTAGTTCCTAAACATAGGCTTACGTCTTAGAATTTGGGCCATATTTGCTATGTGAAGACAACTCCATAATAGAGTTATGTGGATTCTGTTAGCTCCGTTGCGTGATTTTGGGCTTAGGGGAATTTCTTGATTGTGTTTTGGAGATCTGTAGCTCATTTATGCTTGAAATGGCATAAGTTAATTTTTTGGATATTTGGACCGGAAGTGGAATTTTTGATATCGGGGTCGGAATCCGTTTCTAAAAATTAGAGTAGGTTCATAATGTCTACTATGACTTTTGTGCCAAATTTGAGGTCTTTCATACATGTTTTGATTTGTTTGGCATCCTTTGTGGAATTTTGAAGTTTCAAGTTCTTTAAGTTTGAATTGGTGGGTAATTCGTGATTTTAGCATTGTTCGATGTGGTTTACGGGCTCGACTAAGCTCGTCTGGTGTTTTATGAATTTTTGGTATGTTTGGTTCAGGTCCCAAGGGCCTCGGGTTTGTTTTGGGTGTTTGACAGATTAAAGATTTGTAGTTGTGTTGGTGTTGAAATGATTAGACTTCTGGTATTTTCGCACTTGCGGTGGGGAGGCCATAGGTGCGGGATCACACGTGCGGAGTGAAGGGGCCAGAAGTGCAGTTTGGATGCTTGACCTGGGATCATAGGTTCGAGAGAAGTACTGCATCTGTGACGCCTGCAGATGCGCCTAAGGAATCACAGATGCGGTGAAGGACCACAGAAGCGGACAGCTATCTGCAGGCACGCACACGTAGGTGTGGCCCCATTTCCGCAAATGCGGATACAACCTTGATAAGTTATTTCCTCACCTGTGATAATTTTTCAGCAGGTGGGGTACTGCAGGTGCAATTGAATGCTCGTGGAAGCGAGTTCGCTGGGCAGAAAAGAAAGAATTTCTAGGGTTTTTGTCATTATTCACCATTTGACGTTGAAAGCTCGGATTTGAGCGATAAATTGAAGGATTTTCTGAGGAAGTTATTGGGTAATGATTACTAACTCATTTTTTTTGTTATATTCCATTAATCATTTGTTGATTTCATCATTTAACTAGGGACTTCTGTTGGAAAATTGGGGAAAATTTGAGAAAAGTTCTTACACCAAATTTTGGGGTTTTGATCGATATTTCGGTATTACTTTGAGTAAATTTGGTATGATTAGACTCATGTGTGAATGGATGCTCATAATTTATGACTTTTACCCAACTCCGAGACGTGGGCCCCCGGGTATGCTTTTTGGGAGATTTTCCAATTTCTTGCGTCAGCTTTGATTTTATTAGCTAGATTAGTTTCTTGTAGTTATATTTATGTATGTAATTGATTTTGGCTAGATTTGGTCAACTCGAAGCCGGATATTCGTGGGAAAAGCATTGTGATTGACTGATTGAGCTTAGTTCAAGGTAAGTGACTTGCCTAACCTTGTGTGGGGGAACTCTCCTTAGGATTTGGTACTATTTTTGATATATGAGTGTCGTGTATGTGAGGTGAAGAGTGCGTACATGGTCTATTGTTGCAAGAACTCCATTTTCATTAAGTAAAATACATGTTTCCCTTTAACCGAGTTGAACTAGCATATGTAATTATCCTCTTTAGTTTAGAATAGCATGTCTACGTGTCTTAATTTCTTATCTGAACTCTATGCAGCATGCTTAGTGAATTTCTTGTTTCTCCCTTGACTTGTACTTAGTCTAAATTGTAGGATTCTGTGTTTTAGTTGCATTCCTATTGTTTGAGCTGCATATTTACTTTGGGACTACGGAAAGGTATTATGGGAGATCTCCATGTACTACATATTTACTTTGGGAATATGGAATGGTTTTCCGAGAGATCCCCATGCACTGTATATTTACTTTGGGACAATGGAGCAATATACCGGGAGATCCCCTTACACATTCACATTTGGTACTATGGGTCGGTATCCTGGAAGATCCGCTGTTGTTATTTTTGTTTTCTGAGTTGTTGCCTTTCTTTGATTATTCATGTTAAATTACACCATTTGTTTTTACAGCGATATTTCGTTTTGCCTTATTTTATTATATATACACCAGTAGGGCTCTGACCTGATCTCGTCACTACTTGACAGAGGTTAGGCTTTGCACTTAGTGGTACCGTTGTAGTGTAATCATGCCCTTCCCTGCACATATTTTTTATGTGCAGATCCAGGTTCCGCTTATCAATTGCATTATTAGTGAAGCAAGGCAGCTATAGAGACTTCAAGGTATATCTTCCATGTTCGTAGACATTGGAGTCCCAATCTACTCTTCCACATGTCAAACACTTCTTGTATTTCCTTTTCCAAGACTCTGGAGTATAGAAATACTGTTTTCTTTCTGTAGTTTGTGACTTACAATATTCTGGGTTTTGGGTGAGTTTATGTACACTTAGAGAGTGATTACTGTATATGCCGAGCAACATCTTAATTTCTTATTAAAATTTACCTGTTAGATTTTAGCTTTTGTGTTTTTGTTTCTTTTTTCGCAAATGTTAGGCTTACCTAGTCTTAGAGACTAGGTGTCATCATGACAGTTCACAGAGGGAGAACTTGGATCGTGATAGTTAGAGATTGGGTTTCTAAGGGTTGTGAGCTAAGGTTAGGGTAATGATCTTCGATTAGATGGTATTGACAGACTTATATAGATTGAGCTGATGTGGGATCACTCATGATTACATTTATGGTAAGTTTATACACCAATTTGATGGCTTTGGAACGACTCTTAGCACGTTCGAAGATGAACGTATGTTTAAGTGGGGGAGAATGTAACAAACTGACCAGACATTTTAAGCTTTACCGTTTAATTGGGTTGTTTGAGTAGCTTCATGTTATGTATTATGACTTGCGTGTATGGTTGGTTTTGGTTTTTGAACGGTTCAGGATTGATTTGGAAAAATGATTCTCGTTTTATAAGCTTTAAGTTGGAAGAGTTCACCAAGGTTTGCCTTTTCTATAAACAGACTCGGAATCAAGTTTTGATTGTTCCTATAAGTTAGTATGATGATTTTGGATTTGTTCGTATGTTCGAATTTGATTTCAGAGGTTCCTAGAAGAATTTGACATCATTTGTCGATAGTTGGCAATTTGAAGAACTTACGAGTTTATAAGCTTGACGAAGAGTTTACTTTGATATTATTGGACTCTAATTGATATTCCAATACTTTGGATAGTGACGTTCTAAACATCAATACCACACAAGAGGGGGGGGGGGTGATTTGTGTGGCAACTAATTCACGCAATAGAAGAACCTGGTTCTTCTAGATGTTCTTACTATAACTGTTTGCGGAATTAAGAATTCATAAAGTAAAGAACACAGAGATTTTTACGTGGAAAACACCTGGCTCAAAAGGTGAAAAACCACAACCTACTACTCAGTAGGATTTTCCCAAACTTCTACTAAATTCACTGAGCCAAAAAAATAGCATTTACAAACTCTTGTAAACCTAAGGATTAAACTCTAATCCCTATGTGGCATACAACCTCAACTGTTGCGACACCTTCAAGTTAACTCTAACTTGAATATTCAAGGTACCTAATACATTTGCTTCTATGAAAGCTGGAAAGGTACAAGTTTTAAATCATCTACTACAATTGAACTAGAATAAGAATAAACACAATGGAACTAGTTCTTCTATCTTGTTCAAGTAGCTGCAGGCTTGCATACTTGATCTCACATAAATTGCTTGCAAAATAGCCTTGCTCTTTGCTCTCAATTTAGCTTAACTTCAGCATATGTGCATGCCTATAAAAGAGAACAACTGAATTATTTATTAGGTTAGTAATTAGAGTTTGATTGTAACATAATTTCTGATCCTCCATTGAGTTTGAGTCCTAGACCAATCCAAACTTTAACCCTTATCCGGATGTGTTCTCTTCTCATAAGGAGACTTCTTCTCCTTATCCCATATGCAATCTTTTTGATCAGTTCAGAAGATATTCAGAAGATATTGTTGCTTGATCCCAAAGACTTTTCTTCTTCACGTGCATCTCATGTGCATGTGCCATAACCACTGTGTCTCCTGAGATGGACCTGGTCCTTCATGAGTTCATTTGTCATTCTCCAAAACTTCAACTAAACTTGGGCCAAAAAATTCCCCATTTTTTATGATGACAAACTCTGTGCTTTTACTGATCAGAGAACCTGCGGAACTCAGCTGATTATCAAGACTTTCACATAAGAAATTTTAACTCATCATTAAGGACCGGATTTAATCAGGTTATAAATATCACTTTTTCAGAATATAAAGTAAAGCACACTATCTCTTCCCCTTTTGGCATCATCGAAAAGTTACATATAATGTGAATCCCAGATTGTAATAGTTACTCATGGCCACTGGGGCAACTGCAAGTGAAAGCATGGTTTGATGAAATAATAATCGAACTTGACAAAAACTTAACTATTGAGAACAGAATCATTACAAAACAAGAGAAAAGTAGATAGCCATTGATAGTAAATGCTTCTACAACCAGTCCACAAAAAGAAATAAAGACTTCCAACCATGAGCTAAAACAAGCAAAGAAAAAATCCCTAATCTGGGTCACTGGGGGTCACTAGACTGGTTCAAGGATAGTGCTGGAGGACGTAAGGCTTGGAGGAACTAGAAGGTTGGGATTGGAGAAATTGAGCATTGTTTGAAGCATCCCTTCACCCTTTTCCTTTTCTTTTGCTAACTCATCTTTCAGGTTATTCCTATCATTTTCATGTTCAGTAACTCGAGCTTGAGCCTAGTAATCTCAGCATCCTTTGTCCCACACTCTTGAACCAAAGCCCTAAACTTGATGTTCACTAGAGTCTTCAAAGATGAACCGGGTTCAAATGGGGCTATGCTAAGGAGATAGTCACAAACCTGTAGGGTTTTGAAACAAAAATGGTCCTTGCTGGAGGCCATCTCTCATTTCTTCAAAGGAACATTAAACCTATCCAGCACAGTCGTCAGTATGAACCCATAGGGAGTAGCATGAGCCTTAGAGCCATTTATGACCCTATCCAGCAGCTTGACAGTGAAGGCAGGCCAGTTTATTTGCTTTCCCTCTCACAAAGCATTTAAGATGAACCAAGTCCATGTAGTTAGCAGTATGCCTCCTTTCCTATCTGGGTACCAAATACTTGTTCACAAATTCAAATAGCACCTTGTGCTCAACCTTCATCTCACTCTTCTTTACAAATATTGCCTCTGGCGCATTTTCAGCAGACTCAGTATCAGAAAAGTTCCTGGTGATATGGAGAAAACTAGGAAGATCATCTAGACAAGGCCACCTCTGCTTGTGTAGTCATCATAGCCCTCACATGGTATGTCCAGAATTGTCCCTAATTTAGGTGCATCAAATTACACCTTCACTCCCCTAACCACACTGGTGACTTCCCCATTTTTCACACTGGCATTTGCCATGAACTCGATCAGCTCCTTTCTTGCCAGCCTTCCATCCAGTTGAAGAACCGTGTCCTTCCAACCTTGTGCAGCTAAAGCATCCACCAACCTAATCATGCCTGGCTCCTCCAGGTCTTTCAGCAACCTCCCCTTCAGAATCTTTCTCCTGCCAAAGATGGCAAATTGATCTTGTTAATTTTCAGACTCCTCCTTTTCTTTTTCTCCACTCCATTCTTCTTCTTCTTCTTCAGTAATTTTTACTTGTTTTGTCTTCACTGCAGACCTAGTTCTTTTGGCCATGGAGGGTTCAGCAGATACAGATTTTGAAGACTTCTTTGAAGGAGTCTTGGTTCCTTTTGGTTTGGCAATAGGAACCTCCATAGTTGTACCTTTCTCTTGATGGACCAGTTCCATATCCTCTTCCTCTTCTTCAGCAGCCTCAAAACTTTCCACAACCTTTTATTTTCCTTTTTCCTTCTTCTTTTTCTTGCTTGCCTCTAGGGCTTTCTGCAATTCAGCCTCACTTTACCTTACCGTGCTTCTAGTAGCTCTCACCTTTGGTGTTGAAGGGACAGTACACTTAGGAGATGACACCTTGCTTTTCTTTGTTAGCTTAGAGGCAGTTGTAGCCTTCTGAGAAGAAGCTTTGTACTTTTTGGGATCATAGCTTGCTCCTACTTTCTTCAGAATGTCAGCCAAGGTTTCTTCCACATATGAACTAGTTACATCTTGTTGTTCACTCAGGTGCACAAGACCTTCAGCAGCGTACCCCAGATTCACTTCCCCCTGGCTTGTTGCCACTCTTCTCATCTCATTCACAAATTACAATAATTTTACCTTTATTTTTCTTTCCCTTCCTCTTTGATTCTCCCTCACTTACATCTCTCACAGATCCCACCAACACAAACCTATCATCTACTTTCTCCACTACATCAGAAAAAACATAGCATGTATTTACCTCTTTAGGGTTTTCTTGATTCTTCTATGATTCAGAAGGCCCACGTTCTTATCCATCACTTGCAGATACAAAATTTTTAGACTCGGAGCTTGAGTCAGATGATTCCGTTTTAGGGATTTCCCCACTTTGACTCGTTTTCAATTTTTCGTTTAAGGCTTTACTTAAAGGGCCAGAAGCTATAGTTTTCCTGGCCAACATTTTCTGGCGACGAAACCAAGGTTTTGGGTTTTCAATAGGAGGTGTTGATGATGAAGTATTAGGGGATACTGGTGGGGGAGTACATGGGTTGTCTTGAGGGTTTGTCATGGTACAGAATTTCTGGGAATTGTTTTTTTTTTTGGAATTTTGGAAATTTTGGAGATGAAGGAGATGATCAGAGTTTGGAGGAAGTGATTGATGGTTATGAGTGAAAAGAAGAGATGTTGTGTGTATTTAAAGAGGGGTTATGATTAAGTTCAATAATGACAGGCTTTTTCAGAGTCAATTAGAGGTCTAATCACATTAGAATTCCGGTCTCTTGGTGACTAATGGGCGATGCTTTGTCACGACCCGGATTTCCCACCCTCGGGAGTCGTGATGGCACCTACTAATAGAAGCTAAGCAAGCCAATTATCAATTACCTCTTTTAGTGAACATTGAAAATATTAGAACAATGAAGCATTTAATAATAAAGCAGAAGTCTCAAATTTAATTAACTGAAGGAAATACAGAAGTTTAACAAATCCTCTACCCAAGACTGGTGTCACAATACTCACGAACATCTAAGAAATACTAAATACAAGGTTTGAATGAAACATAAAACTGTCTGCTTCGGTAACAATGATAACAAACTGAATAAAATAGAAAGGGACTCCGAGCCTGCGGACGTCAGCAATGCTGCCTCGAATATCCCATTTTATAATATCACATGGTAGGCGTACCACTCGCTCCCATTTCAAAATATCACATGGTAGGGGTACCACTCGATCCCATTTCTTTCAACACAATAGACAAAATAATCGCGATAAGGGAACAGGATAATATAATAAACTATCCCAGCAAGGGAACAAGATAATATAATAAACTATCCCGGCAAGGGAACAAGATAATATAATAAACTATCCTGGCAAAGGAGATCCAGCTATAACCAATTATTCAAATTCTACTTAACATATTTAAATCAATGCTCAGTCTCAACAATTACTGGCTCAGTGTTTAAAGATTTCCAACCAAGTCCTCATAAACAACAATTAAGCATTCAATAATTTAGCAATTTAGGACTAACGGTCATGCTCGACACCGGTGTATAGATACTCCTCACCATGCCTATACACCATACTCGACAAATAGCAATTTGCAAATAAGACTCTACTCATATTCCCTCAAGCCAAAGTTAGACCAAACACTTACCTCAAATGCTCCTAAATCAACTCAAGCCTCTAGTATAGCTTTACCTTTCGAATTCACCACCAAACCGCTCGAATCTAGTCAAAAATTACTTGAATGTATCAACATGCTAATCGGATCAATTTGAATGCATGAAAATGAATTTTCCAAAGTTTTACTCAAAAATTCCCAAAATGCCCCGGGCCCACGTGGTCAAAACTCAAGGTTCGGACCAAAACCCGGTTACCCATTCCCCCACGAGTTCATATCTATGATTTGTTTTGAAATCGGACCTCAAATTGAGGTCCAAATCCCCAAATTTAAGAAAACCTAGGTTTTACCCAAAATCCCGATTTGCACCAATGAAAATTATTGATCTTAAGATGAAAACATGATAAATGATGTTAAAGATTGAAGAAATTAAGTGAAAGTCAACTTACAAATGGATTGGAGCAGGAAAAGTTCTTGAAAAAATTGCCAATGGGTGTTTGGGTTTGAGAAATATGAAAAATGGGGCTTAAAATCGTCTAAGTATGAAAAATGCAGGGCCTCAGATGTGGAAATTACGAATTTTGGGTTTGCAATTACGAACGCTGATATCCTGGGAATTGCAAACACAGTATTCGCGTTTGCGAACACTGGAGGAAAGGGGGAGGTTCGCATTTGCGAAAACCATGTTGCATTTGCGACCGACCATCCTCGCATTTGCAAATGCTACCAGTGCATTTGCGACCCAAGCTGAAGCCCTCATTCCTCGCATTTGCGATAAGATATTCGCATTTGCTATTTCGATTTTGCGAGAAAAACTTCGCAAATGCGAAGACACCAGACCTGACCTGCAATATTTTCCCAAAGTTCAAAAATGCAACTCGATACCTATCTAAAACTCACCCGAGCCCTCGGGGCTCCAAACCAAACATGCACCCAACCTAAAAATATCGTACGGACTTACTCGTGCGATCACATCGCCCAAATAATATTATATACATAGAATCAAGCCTCTAAACACATGATTTTCTTCTAAGTTTCACAAACTTTCAAATTTGGAACTTATAGTCCGAAACACGTCAAATGACATCCGTTTTCAACCAAACTTTACAGATAGTGCTTGAACCATATATAAGACTTGTACCAGGTATCAGAACCAAAATATGAGCCCGATACCACAGTCTTTGCATCAATTTTCGTGTCCATTTTCCTTAAAATTTTTAGAAAAACAATTTCACAGAAAAAAATTTTTCTCGGGCTTTAGACCTTGGATTTTGACTCCGGTCAAATGCCCGAGTCCCATATTTTTCTACGAACCCTCCAAGACCATCAAATCATGGGTTCGGGTCCGTTTACCAAAAATGTTGACCAAGTCAACTTTAATCATTTTAAAGCCACATTTTGAAGTTTCTCACAGAATTTAACATATAATCTTTCTGGCTATGTGCCCTAGCTGCGCACGCAAATTGAGGCAAGTAAAAATGAGGTTTTCAAAGCTTCAGAAGCATGGGATGAAAGAGAAAATGGGTGACGACCCTTTAGGTCGTCACACATTTGTTTTTAGGAAAAGGTCCCATTTTAATTAGACTCCTAGGGTAATGAAACTGGTTCATTGCTCAACAGATAGAATTTCTTGAAGTTTGGTGTAATTAGGAGTTTTGCTCACGATTGGAAAATTTATCTTTCTACTTGTGCTAAGTATAGAAAAATACTTGAACTTTCTCATGAGCATATACTGATGAACCAGGTTCTTCAAGTAAGATTTCTCCTGATCATGCCTCAAATGTCAAAATAGAAAAACTTTGTAATATATCAATGAGTCATATAAACACAAGTCACAGGAGGATACTAACTAAAGTATGAAACTGAGTAAAAATTAGTCTAGATATTTACATGATATCAAGAACTCCTAACAAAAAAAAATTTCATTGTTCATTCTGAACTGGACCTCTTAGGTGATCTTAATCATCCCTAATTCCAACCTGTTCCTTTCAAAGTTTTCTCTACTCAGTGCTTTAGTGAAAATATCAGCTATTTGTTTATCAGTAGCACAAAATTTTGTTGAGATTAACCCTTTCTTGTAGTTATCTCTTAAGAAGTGGTGTCTAACATCTATGTGCTTGGTCCTTTTACGATGAACATGGTTCTTTGTCATACTTATAGCACTAGTGTTATCACCAAATATTGGAATACATCCCACTTCAATTCCAAAGTCTACCAGCTATTGTTTCATCCATAGAAATTGAGCACAACAAGAAGCAGCAGCAACATATTCAGCTTCAGCAGTAGATAGGGCTACTGAATTTTGCTTTTTGGTAGCCCATGACACAAGACATGACCCCAGAAAATGTGCCATACCTGAAGTGCTATTCCTATCCACTAAGAAACTTGCATAATCAGCATCAGCATATCCTACAAGATCAAAATTACTACATTTGGGATACCAAAGACACAGATCAGTGGTGCCCTTCAGATATCTCTATATCCTCTTGACAGCAGTCATGTGTGACTCCTTTGGATTTGCCTGGAAACGAGCACAAAGCCCTACACTAAAAATAATATCAGTTCTACTGGCGGTAAGATACAAGAGTGAACCGATCATACCCCTATACAACTTTTGATCAACTGATGAGCCAGGTTCATCAACATCTAATTTTGTGGCTGTTGCAATATGTGTATCTATTTCTTTGGAGTCCTCCATTTTAAACATTTTGACTAGTTCTTTTGCATACTTCTGCTAATGGATCATGGTCCCATTTAGGTGTTGTTTGATCTGCAAGCCTAAGAAGAAGTTTAGTTCACCCATCATACTCATTTCAAACTCACTTCCCATTAATTTTGCAAAGTCCTTACTCAACCTCTCAGAAGTGGCCCCAAATATTATGTCAGCAACATATATCTACACAATAAGGAGGTCTTTACCTTTTTTCTTTAGGAACAAAGTGCTGTCAATTTTACCTCTTTTGTGCCCATGCTCCAGTAGGAATTTTTATAGTCGTTCATACCAAGCTCTTGGGGCCTGCTTGAGCCTATATAGAGCCTTGTCCAGCTTGTACACATGCTCAGGACATTCCTTGCTTTCAAATCCTGGAGGTTGTTTCACAAACACTTCTTCCTTGAGGTAGCCATTTAGGAAGGCACTTTTGACATCCATCTGATGGAGAGTGAATTCCATATGTGCTGCAAAGGAAATAAGAAGCCTGATTGCCTCTAGTCTTGCAACTGGAGCAAATGTCTCATCATAGTCTATTCCTTCCTCTTGGCTGTAGCCCTGAACCACCAGCCTTGCCTTGTTTTTTATAACAGTTCCATCTTCATCAAGTTTGTTCTTGAAGACCCATTTTGTACCAATGATTGATCAGTCCTTGGGTCTAGGAACTAGATGACAGACTTGACTTCTTTCAAACTGATTGAGTTCCACCTGCATAGCATTGACCCAATCTGCATCCTGCAAGTCCTCAACAACATTTTTAGGTTCAATAAGAGATAGAAAAGCATCAAAACCACACAGATTCTTTAATTGTGATCCGGTTTTGACTCCAGATGTTGGATCAGTGATAATGTTCTCAATGGGATGAGAACTTTGATACTTGTGAGGTTTTACAACCAACTGGCTTTTGCTGGATGTTTCAGCAATTTGATGAGGAACAGGTTCATGGACAGGTTCCTTTAAGGAGTTTATTTCAATTCCTCTTTGATTTCTTCCCCCTGTCAGGTTGCCCTGTAAGGAAGAACCTGTTCCATTTCCTGTTCCTTCTGCCGGTGTCACTTTGACTTGAGCTGATGCTCCAGCCAAGTCTTTGGCCAGTCCAATGGCTTCATCTTCATGTTCCTGCCTCTCAGAAAGAATGTTAGTTTCATCAAATACTACATACACACTTTGTTCTACACACATAGTTCTTTTATTAAAAAATTTATAAGCTTTGCTATATGAAGAATATCCCAAGAATATTCCCTCATCACTTCTGGGATCAAACTTTCCTATGGAGTCTTTTCCATTGTTGTGCACATAGCACTTGCAACCAAAAGCCCTAAGATGGGATATGTTTGGTTTTCTCCCTTTAAGTAACTCATAGGGAGTCTTCTCTACTAGAGGTCTGGTCATGCATCTATTTATGATGTAACATGCAGTGTTTACAACTTCTGCCATGAATCTGTGAGGCAATTTGCTAGATAGTAACATTGTTCTAGCCATATCCTCAAGAGTTCTATTTTTCCTTTCAACTACTCCATTTTGTTGTGGAGTCCTGGGGGTAGAGAAATTATGATCTATGCCATTTTTATCACAAAATTTAGCAAACTTAGAGTTTTCAAACCTAATGGATGCAAGATGATTCCCTAATTATTTCTGAGTCTTACTAACAAATGCAGAGATTATGTCAAATGCTTCATCTTTGGAAGTTAGAAATAAAATCCAGGTGAATCTAGAATAGTCATCAACTAGCACCATTACATACTTCTTTCCACCTCTGCTTGTGGTTCTCATTGGACCACATAGATCCATATGAACCAGTTCCAACGTCTTAGACGTACTTACCATTTTCTTATATTTGAAGGATGACCTTACCTGCTTCCCCTTGCACATGCCTCACAAACTTTGTCTTCCTTGAACTTGATATCATGCAAACCTACAACCAATTTATTGGAGACTAATTTGTTTAGCTAATTTAGACTGGCATGACCAAGTCTTTTGTGCCATAAAAGGGGATCATTAACTAACACACTTAAGCAAGTGAGTTCATTTTCTGAAAGAGTTGACAAATCTACAATGTAAATATTGTTAACTCTTTTACCCTGCAAAACAATCTTGTCAGTGGTAAGGTTAATCATAAAGCATTTGATGGAGGTAAAAGCCACAAGGTTACCTCTATCACACAATTATGACACACTTATTAAATTGTATTTCAAGCCATCTATCAGGTAGACATTCTCTATGGAATGAGAATCAGTCTTGCCTACCTTTACAACCCCAATGATCTCACCTTTCTTTCCATTCCAAAAGGAGAAATTACCTCCTTTTAAGTCCTCAAGTGAAAGGAACTGGTCCTTGTCCCCAGTTATATGTTTCGAGCAGTCACTATCCATGTACCATATTTGGCTCCTCCCTTTCACTTGGACCTGCATAAGGAAATCAGGGTTTAGTCTTAGTAATCCAAACTAGTTTGGGTCCCTTTCTATAAGCAAAAGGATGAATTAAATTCCTTCTTACCCATCCTGGCAACTTATTCTTTTCTTTAACAAAAACTTTGTTCTTTTGACTGGCTATTTCTTTTGCATTACATTCATTTTTGTAATGGCCAGTCTTACCACAGTGTGTGCAGATTTTATTTTTAGGAAGAGTTAGGTACTTGCTTTTTTGATCCCATTTAGGAGCATAAGTCCCATAGCCAAGTCCTCTTTTATTACGGATGTGATGCTCTTGCAACCAAGAGAGAGCACCAGAGGCTTTGTTCCACTTGCAAGTTCTATCTAGTTCATGTTTTACCTTTCCTAGATCTTCTTTTAGGACTTTGATGATTTCATCTTTCCTGTATAATTCATCTTTAATTTTTCCCAAATTTTTTTCTAGAGTGAGACATGTGTGATCAGCTAACTTCTTTCCTATTCCTAATTTTAGTTTCAGATTTTCTGACTTAAGTTCTAGGACACTGTTGTCAAGTTCAAGAACCTGGTTCTTCAACTCAGAATTTTTGTTATCACTCTCATTTGCCCAGGACTCTAGATTTTTACATTTTGCATTTAGAATTACACATTCCCTAGATAGAACTTCCTTCTCATTATTAATTATCTCAGACTAATCAATAAAGTCTGTTAATAGCTCAGCCAGACTTTCTTTAGACAAGAATTTAATCTTGTCTTTGAGATGAAGAATACTTACATCTTGTTCATCCTCTGATTCTCCAATGGCCATTAGTGCTTGCTCCTACTCAGCTTCATCTTCTGAGTCTTCATCTAAAGTTTCTCCCCAAGCAGCAACCATAGCCTTGGTTGAACCTTTGTTTCTCTTTAGTTGAACTTGTTTCTTCTTCCTGTTCCTTCATTCAGCTCTTTCTTTCTTTCACTCAATTTCCCATTGAGGGTAGTTTTTGAACATGTGGTCAGTCTTACCACACTTGTAGCATCCCTCATTTGTCTGTTTCTTCAGAGCTCTTGATTTGTTGAAGTTTGTACCTCTTGAAGATCCCTTTCCTCTCATCAGGTACTTCTTTAAATCCCTAGTGATCATAGCCATTTCTTCATCTTCCAAATCTGCACCTTCAGTAATTCTGAGAGCTAAGCTTCTCTCCTCTTTGGGAGTGTCCATCTTCATGGTTTGTCTCCTCATTTCATAGCCAATTAAAATTCCAATTCTCATATTGAGAATACAAAAGTGTTCCTCTTGATCTTTTCACTTGAGGTGTTCCTTCATGGGCCACTTGTAAAGTGTCTCATATTTCCTTAGCAGTTGTACAACTTTGGATCCTACTGTACTCATCTGGTCCTAGTCCACATACAAGCCACTTCTTGACCTTAGCAATTTCTCACATTTCCTCAGGTCCTCAGCAATACAATCAGCCATTGTTTTTGGCACATCATTTCCTTTAGTATTCTTCTTAGTGGTTGCTAGGGGACCATCAGTGACTATGTCCCAAAGTTCATAATCTTTTCCTATAATGTGATCTCTCATTCTGTTCTTCCACCAAGAATAGTACATGCCATTGGAAAGTGGAGGCCTGGCAGTAGAATGCCCTTCCCTGTTCCCAGGTGGTGCACTCATTGTTGATCTTCTCCTAAGGTTTTAGCCTCTTCAAAGTTAACCTGCTTTGATACCAATTGATGTTCCAAACATCAATACCACACAAGAGAGGGAGTGATTGGTGTGGTACCTAATTTTTGCACTAGAAGAACCTTGTTCTTCTAGATGTTCTTACTATAACTGTTTGCGGAATTAAGAGTTCATAAAGTAAAGAACACAGAGATTTTTACATGGAAAACACCTGGCTCAAAAGGTAAAAATACCATGACCTACTACTCAGTAGGATTTCCCCAAACTTCCACTAAAATCACTGAGCTAAAAAAATAGCATTTACAAACTCTTGTAAACCTAAGGATTAAACTCTAATCCATGTGTGGCATACAGCCTCAACTGTTGCGACACGTTCAAGTTAACTCTAACTTGAATACTTAAGGTACCTAATACAATTACTTCTATGAAAGTTGGAAAGGTACAAGTTTTAAATCATCTACTACAATTGAACTAGAATAAGAATAAACATAATGGTGGTTCTTCTATCTAGTTCAAGTAGCTGCAGGCGTACACACTTGATCTCACATAAATTGCTTGCAAAATAGCCTTGCTCTTTGCTCTCAATTTAGCTTAACTTCAGCGTATGTGCATGCCTATAAAAGAGAACAACTCAATTATTTATTAGGTTAGTAATTAGAGTTTGATTGTAACTTAATTTCTGATCCTCCATTGAGTTTGAGTCCTAGACCAATCCAAACTCCAACCCTTATCCGGATGTGTTCTCTTCTCATAAAAAATACTTCTTATCCTTATCCCATATGCAATCTTTTCGATCAGTTCAGAAGATATTGTTGCTTGATCCCAAAGACTTATCCTCTTCACATGTATCTCATGTGCATGGACCATAACCACTGTGTCTCCTGAGATGGACCTGGTCCTTCATGAGTTCATTTGTCATTCTTCAAAACTTTAACTAAACTTGGGCCAACAGATAGCTCTATATAGTTGAACTGAACTTGTGTGCAAAGTTGAAAGTAATCCAAAGTGCTTAAGTGTGATTCAGACACTCTTTTGAAAGAATGAAGATTTAACAACTTAAGAGAAATTTTATTCGATTTGAGCCTCGATTCTTTGTTTTGATGGTTCCGTGGGTGTTTTGAGGCTTTGGAATACGTTGTATGATGTATTTGTACTTATTGATATGATTGGATGGGGTCCCAAGTATCTAGAGTGTATTTTGGAACACTGGTTGAGAAACTAGTTAAGTTAATGATTTGAAATTTGATCATGATCAATATCGGGTCAATATGACCTCTTTTCGGTGATTTGAATACCAAAGTAGGTTCGTAGAAGGTTTTATGATGGAAATGCATATATGGTTTGTGTTTGGGAGGTTCCGAATGAGTTTTGTGTGTTAAAACAAAGATTTTCATATTGCTGGTTTTTTCTGGTCTAAATAATTACGACAAAGCTATTTGAAATTTTAATATTTCTTTTAAAACTTCATAATATCATATATCCCTAATTTTAAGGCCATATTGGGTGATTCAAGAGCCTATCATAGGTGGTATCACACAAGGAATGTGTTGGACTTATCAAACGTAAGTTTTGAGATCATATAAACTCTAAATCGAGATGGGAAAACTACTGCATTTTTTGTCTTGTTGTAGAATTTAGTTACTTTTTCTCACAAGGTTTTGGAGCTCGGTTTTGGGCAATTTTTTGGCGGGTTTTTACTACTTGGATTGAGATAAGTACTTTTGACTAGTATTTGTTTTATTTTATGATTCAAATCTCAATTTTAGTGTTTGATTAATAATTTGAATTGGAAAAATTAGAGATTTTAGTAAAAACTTTTTGAAACATAAGTTGATGGTTTGAAGGCCGATTTGAGGTCGAAATTAAATAATCTTGGTATGATTGAACTCTTATCAGAATGGATGTTCAGAATTTGTGAGTTTTGTCGGGTTTTGAAGTGCATGCCCGGGGTTTATTTTGTATTTTCATTAAAGATCGATGCTTTATTATCCGTAATTTTTTCCTATGGCTTTTATTTATAATATTAAGCTATTTTAGTTAGATTCGTGTCGTCCGATGGTTGTTCGCCTTTGAAGGGATTCTTAGTAGATCTCATTTGAAATTGAATTAATATTTAATTGGCTTACCAAGCGGATTGGGTTAGGTACCATCACAACTAGTTGAATTGTGGGTCATGACAAGTTTTTACTCATTTATTTTGTTATTATTGAGATTCTTGTATACATTGTGGTTGAGTCATGGGCTATGTATTGTGTTAACCTTGTTATTGGTGATTTGGTAATGTTGTGGCATATGGGCACGTGTGGTGCGAGTTGATTATTGTGTTGTGATATTGATGTGCATGCGGCTGTATCAGGAGAGGGGTTAATATGTATGCAGTGACATAAGGTGGGATTTATGTATGTGTTACTAGTAAGGGAATTACATAAAGCCACACGGCGACATAATTGAGATAAAGTGTGTGCAGATACTTTGGAAAAAATATTTTCAAAAATATCTAAATGTAAGGCTCACGCGGCGGTATAAGGAAATGTTATGATTTTGAATTTTGAAATGTGGATATGAGGCGAGCAGTGTGATTTTGTTGTACATTCTATATTTGAAAGGCTTGTTGATTTGAATGGTTATTTTTTTTTCTTAAATCACCTCACTTGTATTTTGGTTGTATTTGGTTATTTGATGTTACTATTATGTGCGAGAGATTTTGACTTATTATGTGAGTCTTGCATTCTATGTTATTTGTTGTATTGCTTTAGGTGCCAACTTATGCCTCCATGTTACTTGGTGAATTGAGTTTTAAGATGAATTCGCTTGTGTGGGGTCATTATCTCATACTTTATTGAGTTTTTGGTAACATAATAATTTTAAATAAAAGAATTATTAACATGCTTTATTTTATGTGACTTTTATGATAGAACTCGTTATCTCACTCGATATTTTTCTATTTCTAAATCATTGTCACATTTCACTTCAAATGAGTTCTCAAATTAAACTCATTACCCTATTTGATGTTTTACATTGCGTGAAATTGTTATCATGCATTACTTTACCAAATTCTATATTTAATTTGCTAACGTATCATATGTTTTTCTTAATTTAAAAATGATATATTACTTTATTTTATTGATTTCTAAACTAAACTCATGTGATACTCAATTTAGTATAAAGTGTAGTTTACTTTATTAATTTTTGTAATTAAACTCGTTATCTCATTTGACGCATTACTTTATTCAAGATTATTGTTATGACTCATTATATTTAAATAAATCTCTCGAAGATTTTATTTGGCATTTGACACGGATACAATGTACATGGTAGCACGTTGAATTTGCCATGGGAAGGTGACTATAAATGTGGGCACGAGATGCCATACGTATAAGATTCGGAATTGTGGCTAATGATTTTGTGTTACAAGGTGTGGTGCCTTGGAGTAATTCTTGTTGTAAGTCATGCGATGGGAACGATTTGATTAGTTTAATTGTCATTTGTTTTCAAAATTTGAGTTCATTCATATTGTATTTGTGTTTTTGATTATGTTGCCACTTTATTACATGTTTACTCCTGGTTGCCAATTGTGTTTCACTTATTTTTTTTATTGGTTTTATATTAATAATCATTACGTTGTTAGCCTTACATTAACATTTTTTCATTACTAGCTTTATGTTAATATCTTGCACAGGTTTTATCTCTAGCATGTGTTTAGGTGTTATTTTGGTATTTTGATCACGGGAGCGAGTTTGTGTGATGTTATTAAACTTTTATGCATATTTGGTTTGGAGCTCGAGGGGCTCGGGTAAGTTTCTGACATATTTTGAATGTGTTTGAAAAGTTTGAGAACTGCTGATGCAGTTTTGCTTCTAGTGTCTGATGACAAAATCACAATTGCGAGGTCTGGCTTGCAATAGAGAGATTAGATTTTGCGGACAAACTTTCGCATTTGCAAGCAGGGTCTGGGATAGGTGATCTCACATCTGTGAGGAAAGTGTTCGCTTTTGCGAACTGTCGTTGTTCACTTTCACAAAGGCAGTAGTCGTATTTGCGATCACAGGTGACTTGAGTAAGCTTCGCATTTGCGAAGATTTTGGCACAATCGCGAAGGAGGGGTTGTTCGCATTTGAGAGATTTTTGTCGCAATTTCTACGTTTAGGATTGATGCACAGTTCGCATTTGAGACCTGTTCTTCACATTTGCGATGTTTGCAATTGTGAACAAGACATCACAGTTTGCGACGTCTGCAGTTTGGGAAAAGACAAAAAATGGGGACTTAGCTCATTTTATACCATTTATCAACCCTAAACACTTTAGGATGATTTTTCAACGATTTCGTATTCTCAAATTCATTGGTAAGCAGCATGTATACGGTGAAATCAGAGGGTCCAATTTCCCATCATCGAGGCACCTCAAAAGAACGTCTCAAAAGCACGAGGCTACGACCAAACTTGCTCTCTCCAAGTACGTCAATGCTCGACCTTGGGACAGTACTGACCACGACGAGGGTAAAAGTGGGGAGTTCCCAAGGCATGCAGCTAGAGCCGACCAAGTCTGTCAGGCTAGTCTCAGCCCGTATCATGACATCAACTAGCTGTCCCATCTCCATATCCTTGTAATAATTGAGCTTGTACTATATTGGGATTTCCCCATTCTATATAAAGATGGCCCTTTCCCTTTTGTAAATATTGGTTGCTCCATACTAAATATACAAGAATATTTTCTCTGTTCTCTTACACATTATCTTGATATTATTGCTTCCATTTATTGTCTTCATTTATAGTTCATCATTTATTGCTTATCATTGGGTATAAAGAGCCGCCCTTGATTTTACCATAACCGTTAGCCGTACATTAATCGCCTTCAGTATCAGAATCGACCTCGAGGCCCCCAAATCGACAAGATCAAAGCCCCGATTACCAACCTTACGGTTTAGTTAGTATCTTGTTCTCTAACTCTTATCACTTATCTAAGTCTTTCACATAGCATCTGAAAGTACAAGAGGGGGGTGAATTGTATATAATAAAAATTAATCGTAGTGAGTTGACTTAAAACTTTAGTAGTCGACTGAATATGGCAATCTTGCAGATAGAGAAATTCGAAGTAATATGTAGAAATTAAAGACACCAGGAATTTTATACTTGTTCGGATTCAATGTGAATCATAATCCAGTCCCCTTGGGTTGCAAGGGATTTCTCTTCAAGCAAATGAGTTTTCTTTAGAGTACAGATTTGATATTTGTCGCTCAGTTTTCTAGCACTCATTTGATACAATGCCTCACCATTTGTGTTCTCTCTTTCTATCCCTAACTTGTTACACAACAAATCTATATAGGCTACTATACTTGTTTGCAGTAAATTGAAGAGAATTATTTTGGTTCGATCAAAGTATACTAAGGATGGAGTTGCACTATGAATTTATACAAGGATGAATGGTGAAGGATTGTCAACCCAAGGGTTTTGATCCTTGGAAAGAGTTGATTCTTTCTAAGAATAAAGTACTAGCCATTTCTTCTCTTCAGATCTTTTCCTTTGGCAAATGACGGGTTTGACAGAATTCTTCCTTGATTTTTGGACCTTCCGATCTTGACTGTTGTCCGAATCCGCTAGCTTTAATTGGTCTTTAGTGATTTGATCTGACTCGTCAATAACGAATTGCATTGAATCTTTATTCCATTGCGGCAGATTTGATTTGCAGAATGATGGAGTTAATCTCGTTATAATTATGTAGAGTTGATTCTTTCCTTGTGCATCGTGAGTATTTAGGGCAGCTTCTTTTGAGAACGATATACATCCTTATTCGACATAGGAATTCCAATAGTTCCTTTTCGCTTCTTTGAACTCCTGCACATGCATATTAATTTTCATCATTAAAATATGTTTTAACAATCTCCCCCTTTTTGATGATGGCAAAATAATATACATATATGTAAAGGGATAAGCAACAGTTGACTTCCCTATTTGGGACTGGCCGACTTGGCTCCCCCTCAATATTTGTAGTCAACTAAACTTGATCTCCCCCTCAATGTGTGCAGTTGACTTGTACTTGTATATTATTGTCTATGCATGGGCAGCATAGTTGACTTAACCAGTTCAAAGAATAAGAGATACTATCTATGCATGTAGCATAGTCAACTTAACCTGTATAACGAATAGAGAGTATATACATAATCGACTTGAACCTGCACATAGAGCATTAATAGTCCTGAAGATATATATTCTCCCCCTCTTTGACATCAGCAAAGAGGGAGTAGCAAAAATGATATCCATATATGCAAAAGAGAAAAGGAAAACATCCACGGGCATAGCCGAACCATAGCCAAAACAAGTTTAAAACAAAGGAAAAATTGTCTGTAGACCACATCCATCTCATCGACGTAGAAAGTAGGTAAGAGTGTTGCAGATTGCCTCCTTCAACTGTTCAAAGCTGGTGTTGGCAGCAACGCTCATTCCATCTAGCCTGTCATGCACCTCCTTGAAGGCTTTAACCATATTCTCCCTTACCCTTTGCATAGCCACCCTGATTTTGGACACATTTGAACCTGTTTCCTTAAAAATAGCATGAATAGCATCCACAGTCGACTGTGGGGCAGGCAGGAGAGTCTTGATGTCTAAGAGTTGAGAGTCAATAGAGCTGAACTTTTCATTTAGGTCTGCAGGAATGGGAGAGGGAAGAACAGTAGATAAAGGCTTGGTTTCCACAGGGTTTGGCTTTGCATCACTATCACCCTTCTTGACCCAGACACCCTTGACACTCGCATACCCCATACTAGAGAAGGCTCTAGAGTTGTACATTTGTACACAGGAACAGAGGGTAGTCTGAAAGTGGTATTTGATGACCTTCCAAAATGTGGGTGATGGTAATACCGTAAGGAAGACTGGTTGGATCTTAAGCACTCTTAATCATAAAATTTATGACCCAGGAGGATAACTTGATTTTGAGGTTGGAAATAAGACAGTAGACAAAGAAGGTGTCCCGTTGAGAGAGGGTTGAGAAGGAACTAGTTCGGGGAAGGAGAGTGGTTGCAACAATGTGACCAAGAACCCTAGTTTCAAATCTAACATCACTAGGCCCTAATTGATTGGGAAGGGGTTCAGTGGGATTTTCTGCAATACACTGTTTAGCCTGATCAAAGGTGATTTCAAAATCCTCAGGCCAGACATTCTTAAAGACAGTCGGGAAACCAGAGCAACGACAGAGAAAAAGGGAGTCGAACAAACCACAATCAAGAACAATGCATTTACCAAGAACAATAGTTTCAAGCCTATAGGGTTTACTATAGCGAAGATTAGCATAAAACATACGGACGAGGGGTTCATACAGTTTAGGCGGAGAAATAGAGAGAAATTTTTCCCACCCTTGATACACGAAAAGGTCCATTACCTTATAGTTGAGAGACTCCATAAGATCGAGATCTACCACTCTACCATGGGCGATGGGCTTGTCCTTAAGAGAAACAAAGAAATCCTTATTTGGGATGTCCTAGAAATTTAGGTCAGATTCTAGAGAGGCAGAGAAATTGAACTTTGATTTCTTTGGAGTAGAAGCGGGAGGATCCTCCATGGGATGCTTTCCAGAGGCTTTGTCACCTAAAAGTTGGGAGTGTTCAGAGTACCCTCATTGAGAAGAGGCACAGCCTCAGAACGATCAGACCTAAAGTCTACTTGTTCAAAAGGCGCGGAAGAGGGTTTTGTTTTTGAGCGGGTAATTTTCCTGGTGGAAGCAGAGGGGTTTTTTGAAGATTTTGTCATGGAAGAAGAGAGGGTTGGTACAGATTGAAGAGGGAGTTGGTAGAGGTTGAGGGAGATGGTGGAGATGAAAGAGACAAAAAAAAGACTAATTTAAAGAGAGGAGATTTGACGGTTGAGTATAGAGAAGGAAAGGGTGTCAGATTAAGCAATATGATGATTGGCTTTCCAACTTCGGCTGCAAACTGATAGAAAACAGACTAAAAGAGAGGGAAAAGACTAACGGCATAATTAATGCACTGAAAAAAGCAATTATGACAAGTTTTTTGAAAAGTAACAATTTGGTCCTAATAATTTCTTAAAAAACAAATAATGCCAAGTAATTCTCTCAAAGAACAGAATCTATCTTCCAACAATGGTATAGTAAAAATATTAGCTAATTGGGAAGAGGTACCAACAAAGGCTAATTCGATGTCACCTTTAAGAACATGATCTCTAATAAAATAATGTTTAATGTTTATATGCTTTGCTCTAGAGTGATGCACATGATTTTTAGAAAGACAAATTGCACTAGAATTATCACAAAAGATTTGTATAGGTTTAAAGGAGAGTTCATAGTCACCCAATTGATGGGACATCCACAGCAGTTGTGCACAACATTGACCAACGGCTATGTATTCAGCTTCAGTAGTCGACAAGGCGACTGATGCTTGCTTTTTACTGTTCCAGGATATTAAGGCCTTTCCTAGTAATTGACAAGTGCCACTAGTGCTTTTCCTATCTTCATTATCACATGCAAAAGCTGCATTTGACAAACCTTCTAATTTAAACGAGTCAGGGCGAGGATACCATGATCCATGAGATACTATTCCAACAAGATATCGAATAATTCTTTTTACAGCAGTTAGATGTGACTCCATGGGAGCCGACTGAAACCTGGCACATTTTCAAATGCTGAACATAATATTTGGTCGACTAGTGGTCGGATACAGTAGATATCCAATCATTCCTCTGTATTTGGTTTCATCAACTAGAGTACATTATTCATCCTTATCCAAATTTGTAGCTAGCCTCATAGGAGTCCCAATTGATTTTGCATTGCTCATGCCAAATTTTTGGATCAGCTCCTTGGTATATTTAGTTTGACAGATGACAGTTCCCTCTTCAGATTGATGAATTTGAAGCCCAAGGAAAAATGTGAGTTCACCCATCATGCTCATTTCGAATTCACTTTGCATAAGGTTTGCAAATTCCTTGCACATAAGAGAGTTAGCACTACCAAAAATAATATCATCAACATAAATTTGAATGATGAGATTACCTTATGGTGATCGTTTAATGAATAGAGTAGTATCAATTTTACCTCTGGTGAACCCATGATCAACAAGGAAGGTACTTAACCTATCATACCAAGCACGTGGAGCATGTTTTAGTCCATATAGGGCCTTAATAAGTTTGTACACATGATAAAGAAATTTTGAGTCTTCAAAGCCTGGAGGTTGTTTCACAAAAACATCCATTTCAATGAATCCATTTAAAAAGGTGCTTTTGATATCTATTTGAAACAATCTGAATCCTTTAAATGATTCATATGCTAACAGGATTCGTATAGACTCTAATCGAGCTACTGGAGCAAAAGTTTCATCGTAGTCAACTCCTTCTTGTTGTGAATAGCCATGAGCAACTAATCTGGCATTGTTCCTCATGACTTGTCCTTCTTCATTCAATTTGTTCCTGAACACCCATTTTGTTTCGATGATGGAAACATTTTCAGGTCGGGGTATCAGCTTCTATACTTGATTCTTGCTGTATTGATCTAATTCCTCTTGCATGGCTTTTACCCAGCTTGAGTCCTTCAAAGCTTCCTCTACCTTTTTTGGCTCTATTTGAGAGATCAGAGAAATATTTGCTTTCCTTTTAAGGGCAGCCCTGGTCTTCATTCCTTCATTTGGATCCCCTATGATATATTTCTGTGGATATTCAGTTTCATTTCTCCACTCATTTAGTCGAACAGTGCTAGTAGTCGACTCCACGCGTTATTCTGGAGAGTTGTTGCTAACTTGTTCAGTCGACTCGACTACATCTGTGAGACTAGTTGACTCCTGTGATTTTCCTTTATCCTGAACTTCTTGAGTTTGATCTTCGTCGCCTGCATTAATGCCTTTCTCGACCAAGGGATTATTTTTATCGAAAATAACATGAACTGATTATTCAACGCACAAAGTACGTTTATTAAAAACTCTAAATGATGTGCTATTTAAAGAATAACCAAGAAAAATACCTTTGTCACTTCTTAGATCAAAATTTCCAAGATTGTCCTTACCATTGTTATGAATGAAACACTTGCTTCCAAATGGATGAAAGTAACTGATGTTAGGATGCTTACCTTTCCAGAGTACAAATGGAATCTTTTTCAGAATGGGCCTTATAAGACACCGATTGAGAATGTGGCATGCAGTACTCACACCTTCAGCCTAGAAATGATTTGGCAGAGAATGTTCTAACAGCATAGTTCTTGCCATGTGTTGAAGAGTTCTATTTTTTCTTTCCACAACTCTATTTTATTGAGGTGAACGAGGAGCAAAGAAATTGTGAGTGTAGCCTTGATCATTACATAAATCTTCAAACGCCTTACTTTCAAACTCGCCTCCATGATCACTTTGGATTATGGAGATTGGATAACCTTTTTCTCTTTCAATCCTTTTACAGAAAACTTCAAAGTTTCTTAAGGCATCATCTTTGTGAGACAGGAAAATTACCCAAGAGAAACGTGAAAAGTCATCAACAATAACAAAAGCATATTTCTTACCTCCTATGCCAGTAGTTCTAGTAGGTCCAAATAAGTCCATATGAAGTAATTGCAATGGTTTTGATGTGGACACTATGTCTTTGTTTTTGAAAGAGTTTCTAGTTTTCTTACACATCTGATATACATCACAAAAGTAAGTCCTAGAAAAATTCAATTTAGGTAACCCTATGACTAGATCATGTTTGGATAATTTCTCAATTAGATGCATGCTAGCATCACCTAGTCTTCTGTGCCATAGCCAGGGATCATCGGACATAGAGGTTAGGCAGATATGACCATCTATATTTTCGAAAACATCAAGTATATAAAGATTTCCATACCTTTTTCCAGGAAGAATTATTTTACCTGATTCGTCTTCGATGGCACATCCAGTTCTCTTAAATTTTACCTCATATCCTGAGTCACAGAGTTGACTTATGCTAAGGAGATTATAGTTTAATTCATCAACCGGATATACATCAGTAATGTCACAGCTGTTGTTGAAAGGAATAGTTCCAGTGCCAACTATTTTGCCTCTTGAATCATCTCTAAATTTGATGCTTCCTTCGTCAATCTTTGTAACTTCCTTAAATAGGCTTTTGTCACTTGTCATGTGACTGGAACACGCACTATCTAGATACCATTTTCCTTTACGCTTTACTCTGTGGTGTTCCTGTAATACAGAATTATTACTTTCTTTTAGGTACCCAAGCTTGCTTGGGTCCTGGTGAGTTAGTGTTACTAGATTCGGAGTTCTTAGGTTTCCAAACCCATCCGGACATATGAGATTTACGAAAGTGACAACCAGAATATTTATGCCCACTGCTATTACAATAATGACATTTAACCCCAGACCTGTTTTTAGGTCTTTCATAAGAGTTGGAATAAGTAGTCATAGGATTTGCTGGTTCCTTTCCAGTTGACTTGTAAGTCGACTGGTTCGATCGACTAGTCGATCTAGTTCTGATTGGTTATTTTCTAGTCGACTTGTAAGTCAATTGTTTTGACCTAACAGAGCTGTGACTGATGGATTTGCGCAAGCTGTTAAACTACATTTGCAATTCCTCAAACTCTTCTTGAAGTACGTCTTTTTCAATTTCACATACTTCATGTTTGAGTTTTCAATCTTTGACTTCCCTGGTGAGTCTCTTAAGTTCATTCATCATCTTTTGAGACTCTTTTACAGTGGAGTCAAGTATGTCTTGTAATTCATTGCATCTTTCACAGTCATAAGATCTTACCTCGCTAGTTTCTCTTTTTTCCATAAAATAGTTTTCAATGTCTGAATCATTTTCATCTGTCCAGCACCCTGAAGTTTTGTTGATCTCGTTTTCTAGAATTGTCATAAAGCAGAGATTTGCTATCTCTTTATGGTCTAAGTCATCCTCATCACTCCAGCTTCCAAATGATATGTTCTTGTTGAATCCTCTGGAGATATTTCTCTTCAGTTCTGGACACTCCGCTTGGATATGCCCAAACTTTTCACATTCATAGCATTTTCCATCGTTCTTGTCTTGTTCATTGTATTGCCTAGATCTTCTTGGTGAAAATCTTCCTTTATTTGTATTTCTATATCTTCTTATTAATCCATCCATGTTTCCAGGCATCATAGCGATATCCTCTTGTATAATTTCAGGATCATCAATTTCATTCTCAGCAGCTTCATTAGTAGCTTTGAATGTAACCGTTTTCTTCTTCTCCTCTTGATTTGTCTTCTTTAGATGTGTTTTTTAGAAAGCAATGAGCTCTCCTCATAGTTTATCATACGATAACTTGTTAAGATCTTGAGATTCCAAAGTGACAACTTTATTCTGCCAGGTGGTTGGTAGACTTCTGAGAATTTTCCTAACTTGATCGCCACTGGTGTATGGTTTGACAAAAGCTTTTAAGTCACTGATTATTTTACTGAACCGGGCAAGCATTTCTTCGATGGATTCTCCTTCCTTCATTGAGAATAGTTCATAGTCGTGAACTAGCAAATTTATGTGGGTTTCCTTTACCTTGCTGGTACCTTCAATGGTAACTTCGAGTTTGTCCCACATTTCTTTGGCAATATCACAACTAGAAATCTTTTCATATTCTTCACCACTTATTGCATTGTGAAACAGATTCCTGGCCTTGTGGTTTATATGTATAGCTTCCAATTGATCCTTTGAGTATGAGTCTATATCATCAGGGCCAGCGAGCGGTGGAGTGCTGGCAGACAATGGTAGTTTCCCTTCTTGATAACTCTCCACAGTTTGACATTGTATGCTTTGGTGAAGATTTCCATGCAGATTTTCCTTTGGGAGAAGTGTTGTCCATTGAAATAAGGTGGTCTTACTTGAGAAGTTCCTTCTTGAAATAGAGCTCCAGTGATAACCTGATTTGCCATGATCTTTTTCTCACAAGTTGTTAAGCAAAAAGCAAAAGTGTGAGACAAGCTCTGATACCAATTGAAAGTATAAGAGGGGGTGAATTGTATATAATTAAAGTTAATCGTAATAAGTTGATTTAAAACTTTAGTAGTCGACTGAATATGGCAATCTTGTAGATAGAGAAATTCGAAGTAATATGCAGAAAGTAAATGCAAAAATTAAAGACATGTGAATCCTAATCCAGTCCCCTTGGGTTGAAAGGGATTTCTCTTCAACCAAATGAGTTTTCTTTCGAGTACAGATTTGATATTTGTCGCTCAATTTTCTAGCACTCGTTTGATACAATGCTTCACCAGTTGTGTGCTCTCTTTCTATCCCTGACTTGTTACACAGCAGATCTATAAAGGCTACTATGCTTGTTTGCAGTAAATTGAATAGAGTTATTTTGGTTCGATCAAAGTATGCTAAGGATGGAGTTTCACTATGAATTTATACAAGGATGAATGGTGAAGGCTTGTCAACCCAAGGGTTTTGATCCTTGGAAACAGTTGATTCTTTCCAATAATAAAGTACTAGCTGTTGCTTCTCTTCAAATCTTTTCCATTGGCAAATGACGGGTTTAACAGAATTATTCCTTGATTTTTGGACCTTTCAATCTTGACTGTTGTCCGGCTCTGCTAGCTTTAATTGGTCTTTAGTGATTTGATCTGACTCGTCAATCACGGATTGCGTTAAATATTTATTCCATTACGGCAGATTTGATTTCCCAGAATCATGTAGTTAATCCCGTTTTGCTGATGTAGAGTTGATTATTTCCTTGTGCATCGTGAGTATTTAGGGCAGCTTCCTTTGAGAACGATATCCTTCCTTGTTCGACATAGCAATTCCAATAGTTCTATTTTGCTTTTTTGAACTCCTGCACATGCATATTAATTTGCATCATTAAAATATGTTCTAACAGCATCAACTGCTTAACATCTGGCATAAAAATAGATCACATATTTTTAGAACCCAATAATCAAATTTAATTGTTATTACCATTTTCCCGGTAAACAATTTGGTGCCCACCGTAGGGCTAAAAATAATAGTCATTATTTCTTGCTGGTTTAACCAAGTAACGCAAGATATCTTTCACCCTTTTTCTTGTCAGAGATTGTTGATTTTCGGTCAAGATATCTAACTCAGTAAACGCACGAGAAAACATCAACCTTGAAGACCATGGAGAAAATGGTGTTGACATCCCAGGTGTTGGTTTACCGCCGCAAAACCCTGACACGGCAATGGCGATCAACACATTAGCAAAAGAGCATGTCGAGAGATTCAGTAGGAAATCCAAAAAAATCCAAAACGGGCTGAGAGAGGGATTCCTCAGCATGTCGTTCATATGATCATCGGGGGGTCCGACGTTCCCCGAGTACCTGTAATCAAATGGACAAAAATATCCACTGCAATAGGAGGGTCGATCTGAGACCGCATGATGGAAGACACCATTGCGTTCAACGAGGAACATTTCAGGACCTTAAACCAGCCACACAACAGTGCATTGGTAATTTTATTTCTTTTAAATAACATTCGAATTAAACGTGTGCTCGTGGACCCAGACAGCTCAGCCAACATAATCAGGTTAAAAGTAGTAGAATAGCTCGGCGGGCCGTTGATACATATCATGAGTACAGTGCCATAAACTCTACACCAGATAATGAAGTTTTCGACAAAGGATAGTATAACAACCATATACGGAGAACAGCATGCGATAAGAGAAATGTTTTCAGTTTACCAGGAGGCTCCGAATCCTATATGCTCTACCCCGGATGAGTCTGGAAGCGTACGAATGCCCGAAGACGATGAAGAAGATTTCCTTGCTCTACGGAATTTCGTTGCACCCGAAGAGTCGGACCCAACGACATCGACAATTGAAGAGCTAGAGCAAGCTGTTTTGATCGAGCATCTCCCTGATCTGAAGGTATACCTGGGAACGAGATTAACCCCCCAACTCAGGAAAAAGTTCATTCAATTCCTTATTAATAACATCCACTGTTTCACTTGGTCCCACTTAGATATAACAGGTATCCCACCGTAAATAACCACCAACCAGCTAAGTGTCGACCCCTGGTTTAAAGTAGTAAAGCAAAAAAGAAGACTACTGTTCGAAATAACACATTCGTTCATCAAAGACGAGGTAACGAAAATCCTTAAAATAGGGTCTATTAGAGAGGTAAAGTACCCCGAATTGTTGGCCAACGTGGTAGCGGTGCCCAAAAAGGGAAATAAGTTGAAAATGTGCGTAGATTATAAAGACTTGAATAAGGCATGCACCAAGGATTTATTCTTATTACCCAATATTGATCGCTTGATCAATGCCACGGCCGTCCACGAGAACCTCACCTTTCTCGAACCCTACTCAGGGTACAATTAAATTAAGATGAACCCGGAAACAGGGAAAAAACTTCGTTCATCACGAAGTATGGTACCTACTGTTACAATGTGATGCCCTTCGGGTTGAAAAACAAAGGGAACACATATCAACGTCTAGTTAATAAAATGTTGGAGCACCAAATAGGAAAATTCGTGGAAGTTTATATTGATGACATGCTAGTTAAGTCCATGTGCACAGAGGATCATTTGACTCATTTGCAGGAAACATTCGACATCCTCAGAAATTACAACATGAAGCTTAATCCCGAGAAATACGCCTTCAGAGTGGGTTTGGGCAAATTCTTAGTCTTCATGGTGTCAAACAAGGGGATCGAGATCAAACCTGATAAAATCAAGGCCATCGAACAAATCACGATGGTAAATAATGTAAAACCAGTACAATGGCAGATATGACGGATAGTAGCTCTAGGCAGGTTCATATCAAGGTCATGGGATAGAAGCCATCATTTTTTCTCTTTACTCAAAAAGAAAAACTACTTTGAATGGACTCCAGAATGCCAACACGCCCTAGAAGAATTGAAGCGATATTTGACCAACCCGCCTTTGCTCCACACACCAAAAAAGGATAAAATGATGTACTTGTATCTAGTCATAGCTGAGATATCGATAAGCGCTGTGCTGGTTCGAGAAGATAAAGGCACGCAATTCCCTGTCTATTACGTAAGTCAAACCCTGGGGGATGCCGAGACCAGGTATCCGGACATGTAAAAATTAGCTCTTACGCTAATAAGCGCATCACAAAATTTGAAGCACTATTTTCAGTGCCACCGTATTTGCGTTTTAACAATGTACCCTCTCCGTAGCATATTGCATAAGCCTAAATTATCGAGTCGATTGGCCAAATAGGCCATCGAGCTCAGGGGATATAATATCGAGTATCAACCCCGAATGGCCATCAAGTCCCAAATTCTGGCGCACTTCGTGGCGGACTTCTCGCCCTCCCTCATGTTGGAGGTGGAAAAATAGCTCTTGCTAAAAGCGGGCACGTTTTCTGGGGTGTGGACCCAGTTCACTGACGGCGCCTCAAACGTTACAGGATCCGAACTTTGTATAGTCCTGAAGCCACCCATGGGTCGCATGATCAGGAAATCTATAAAAATTGCAAGGTTGACTAAAAATGAACCCGAGTATGAGGCTATCATTGCAGGACTAGAGCTGGACAAAAGCTTGGGAGCTGAGATCGTTGAGGCAAAATGCGATTCGCTCCTGGTAGTAAATCAAGTAAATGGGAGCTTTGAGGTCCAAGAGACAGAATGCAAAGATACTTGGACAAAATCGAAATCACATTGTGGATTTTAGAGAATGGACCCCGGTCCATATACCCCAAGAGAAGAACAGCGAAGCCGATGCCCTTGCTAACCTGGGATAACCCGCCAAAGAGGACGACCTACTTCCTGGGGTTGTTATTCAGCTATCTAAATTAGTGGTCGATGAGGTACATGTCGAGATTAACACCACTACCCTGAATTGGGACTGGAGTAATAAATATATTGACTATCTAAAAGATGGTAAACTACCCACGGATTCGAAAGAATGGAGGGCCTTGCGTACCAGAGCAACTCCATTCTCACTCGATAAGAGTGGAACTCTTTATAGGAGAACCTTTGATGGCCCTCTAACCATATGCCTAGGACCGGGAGATACCAATTATATGCTCCGGGAGATCCACGAGGGGATTTCCGGAAATCACTCCCATGCCGATTCCTTAATTCGAAAAATAATTAGGGTAGGCTACTATTGGGACAACATGGAAAAAGACACTAAGGAATTCATCTGAAAGTACGACAAATGCTAGAGATTCGCCCCTATGATCCACCAACCCGACGAACAGCTACATTCGGTCTTGTCGCAATGGTCGTTCATGAAATGGGGGATGGACATCATCAGGCCCCTACTAACGGCACCAGGTAAAACTAAATTTATTTTGTTTATGAATGACTATTGTTCGAAATGGGTGGAAGCGCAGGCCTTCGAAATAACAACAACAACAACCCAGTATAATCCCACTTAGTGGGGTCTGGGGAGGGTAGTGTGTACGCAGGCCTTACCCCTACCCTGGGGTAGAGAGGCTATTTCCAAATAGACCCCCGGCATCCTTCCCTCTAAGAACTTCCCACCTTGCTCTTGGGGAGACTCGAACTCACAACCTCTCGGTTGGAAGTGGGGGTTGCTTACCATCAGAGCAACCCCTCTTATTATTTCAAACTATAGGCCTTCGAAATAATAAGAGAAAAATAAGTCATTGATTTCATTTGGGACAACATCATGTGACAATTCGGGATTCCATCCGAGATAACATGCGATAATGGGAGGTAGTTCATCGGGAGCAAAGTAACACAGTTCCTCAAGGATCACAAAATTAAAAGAATGTTGTCGACACAATACCACTTGTGTGCAAACGGCCAAGCCGAGTCCACAAACAAAACTGTCATCCAAAGCTTAAAAAAGAAGCTAGAAAGTGCTAAGGGAAGATGGAGAGAAATATTAACCGAAGTACTGTGGGCATACCGAACAACTCCAAAATCGAGCACTGGGGACACACCTTTCTCCCTAGTATATGGTCAGAGGTTTTGATACCAGTGGAGGTTGGGGAACTAAGCGCCAGATTCTGATACCCCACTGAGAGCTCTAGTAACGAGGCCAAGACTACAGGCCTCAAACTATAGGATGAAAAGCAAGAAGATTTGCTGATCCGAATCGCCACCCAAAAGCAAAGAATCGAAAGGTACTATAACAGGAGGACAAACCTCCGACATCTCAGAGTCGGAGATGTGGTGCTAAGAAAAGTGACCCTTAACACTCGTAACCCTAATGAAGGAAAACTAAGACAATATTGGGAAGGACCTTACTGCATACTCAGGGTATTGGAAAAGGGTCATACAAGCTTGATACGATGGAACGCGAACATCTCCCAAACAACTAGAATATGTCAATGTTGAAATTGCTAGGGTGTCCGATAGAAAATTTTGAAACATCCTCGAGAATGCGTTGCACTCTTTTCCTTCGGAGGAACTAAAGGGCACACAAATAGTAATATAGATATAACAAAATACAATCTTGACTACTCCCGACTAAACAAAGTAGGGGACTGTATCGCGTCCACGTCACAAACAACCAAAACACATCAGGGCCTGAAATATCGCCAGCACATTCCGTACCAAGGTATGACTATCTCCTTTCTCTTTCAATTACATTCTACACTAACCCAAGTGGAGGTATCAGATCGAAACAACCAAAGAATTCTCAAACCCGAAGACCTTAGGTTTCAAAAGAACACACTGCACTCTTTTCCTTTAATCGGGTTTTTATCCCAAAAAGGGTTTTACTGGCAAGGTTTTTAACGAGGCAATATCTACATGCTACCTAACAAAGACTCAACGAGTATTCAAGGCTTCTTTTGCACTCAACCCCGAATACTGTGGGGCATTCCCCCAGGATATCATCTTCTCGAACAAGCTAAGATATGCTGAATAGGGTCTCGATAGGAAAACACAATGTACCAGGCCAAAAGGCCGAACGAACCATGTTCGCATAGAATAGCTGAGCCCTCAACAGCAAAGACATGTATACTTGCACCAAGTAATCAAAGACTATTTTTCATTAGAGCATTTCACGCCACATAAGAAACTCGGTATTTTCACAAGAACACCCCTCTATCAAATGCGCCCCGATTACTCTGGGACTAGCGAGAACAATCCAACACCAGAATGGCCTCCGGGTTGAAACTAAAAACTCATAAGCCCTCAACAAGGCAACATCAAAATCACAAAATGTCTCCAAAGCCGAAAAGTCTCCTGAACACTCGGGGACTGGCACTAAAATCTCCAAAAAACGCGCGGCCAATGGGTCGGAAACTCCAAAATCATAATCCTTGAATGAGGCAACACCAAGTGTGCAAGTAATGTCTCTCGGGACAAGGTACCCTCGATGACTCGGGGATGGCCACCAATCGCCACTCATTAAAAACCTGAGGCCATAAGACCCCAAGCGAGCAGGACCCGATCTCGTAAGACCTATTTCAGACAACAAAAATATCTGTAAGACCTCAAGTAAGGCATGAACCATACTTGTACCAAGTATCCAAACTATAAGACCTCTAAGGCATGTAAAATTTGTAAGACCTTACTAAAGGCATAAACCTAATCTCAAAGTTAAGGCTATATATCGAACTTGTAAGACCCCTAAAAGGCATACCCTCGATATAGACACCGAAATTACTCTACTCGGGACTGAAAATGGCTCCAGCTAAAGGCAAATGACTATGGTCACAAGGTTGTACCAGCCAAACTAATGCAACTCAAGGACGCTCGACCGTCGCTATAAACTCACAGGCCTTCAATTACTTCGAATCTACTTCAAAAAGAACCGGTCAAATAGGCTACTTTCGACATAGGCAAAAGAGCTTCGACCATGTCAGCTCCACATTACAAGCTTCGAGATACTCAGCCTCTAAGCCAAACCTCCCGAGGTGCTCGATAATCGCCACATAACGACTCGTAATCTAGGTTTTTATCGAACCATCAAAGAGTCAAGAAAAAATTATTCCAAAAAGTCCTTAACGAGGGAAAAATAAAGCATACAAAATGTCACATCAACCCAACGTGTAAGATCTATTTTTGCCAGCCCACATAAAAGGTCGCTTAGACCCAAAGCATATGAGCCATTGTCGCCATCCCACACAAAAACTTGAGGATAGAATGAGCTCCAGTCGAAACCCGACTCGAATACTAAACCCAAAAAGGTTAACTAAATATGACTAAGGCGTAGAGCCATAGTCGCCAACCCACATAAAAGGTCGCATGGACCCGACGCATACGAGCCTACGGGCCAGTTTGAACTTTTAAAAAACTTGAGAATCAAATGAGCTCGAGTCTAAACCCGACTCAGAGACTGAACCTAAAATAACAAAAATTCGTAAGGGCAAAATCATAAGAACTCCAATGCCTGCTTATACTAAAAGGTCGTACCGACCCAATGCATACGAGTCACTATCACCAGAGCTAATATTAAGGTCATGCCAACCGGATGCATGAAAGTCAGGTCTAACATGAGAAACTATTGGGGACCGACTTTCGACCGTTACGGGTAGCCCGCTAATAGAAAAACCCCAAGGGTTTATATGGAAAAGAAAGAATAGGAAACAAAAAGCCTTTTCTATAGCCCACAGGGGGATGTTTATGAGTCCTAAATTTAATTGTTATTACAAAGAAAGAAACAAACAGAACCCTAATCTTCCATCAAGCCTACAACTCAATGGCTCCACCGAAGGTTGCACCCCAATGACTTCGGCTACAACTTTGGGTCTTTCAACGACCTCTCCTCTGTGGGGCTCCGCCTTCATTTTCGTCATCTCTTGAGCCACTGCCCGGCGCACCTTCAAAAGTAGACAAGGCAACATCTTTCTTTTCTAAGGGCTTCTCACTCTCGAGGTCGACAAGCAAGTTGATATCTCCAGCGTGTATATCCCCAAGAGTCTACCTCCAAGATCCCAACCGAGCATGCTCCACAGCTCGAGTCAATTTTACCTCGGCCTCCTCAGCTGCCCTCCCAGCTTGAACTATTATCGCAACGGCATCCTCTATATACAAAGATATAAGTGACTCGGCTTCAGTTTGATCCTAGATAATATAGCTACTAATTCAAAATGGAGACCTCTATACTTGTCACTATCTACCCTCGTGTCACTAAGCTGACACCCAACTAAGGACACCTTTTCCTGAAGGGCATCCTTCTCAGAAGTTATCTCCCTCACATGCCATTTGAGTTCGAAAACTTTGGAGTCTCTGGTCCGGAGCTCCTCCTTCAGTAGGGCACCTTCCTTCTTAAAATGCATGAATCAGATCCAAGATATTAAAACATTGGGATATGACAAAGATTCAGATAATAGCAAACGGGAACTAGGTAACCTATTCATGAAGATGAGCCTTCTCACGCTCATGATAGATCACCTTAGCCTAAAACCATGTGAAAGTATTGCTGTAAACAACCTTGTCCTGAAATCATGGGAAACACAAGTTAAAAAGATAAAGGCCAGAGAAACAGAGGACATAACGACGGATAGGATTCGCAAAAACTACCTACTCACAAAGCCTGCTCATCTCGCCGAAGATGAGTGAAGCATCCATCTTGGTGGTTCCCTCGAGAATGGCCGGAACCCTTCGAGAACATCTATGCCTTCGATAGGCACCCCCTACATTGGAATATTCTTCATGCGGGACATCTTGCATTCCCTTAAGGGGTAGGGTCGTTCCCTGAGGAGAATCACTCCCGACAACGGCACAAGCAGGGTCAATGAGGACCATCTCTTATCTACTCAGGGCTCCAGCACTAGGTTTCTCCGAACCGCCTACCAAAGGTGTCCTAACCCGGAGGGAATTTTGGCCCTCAGCCGGCTCGAGGGCATCACCCAATACTCCCTCAGTGGTCTTTCAATTCTGAAGTTGGACCACGACGATGTCATGCTATGGCTCGGCACCCACCATCTCTACGGCCCAAGGATCGGCCAGGTTTACCCCTCCCTTGGGCGCTGTCGAAAAGTTATTTTCCCCTTCACCTTCAACTCAAGGACTTCCCGATATTTTCGGAGTTAGGACTACCGAATCGGCCTTAGTTTCTTCCGCTATAATCTTCTTGGATTCTGAAGGTTCATTCGACAGATCCCTATGTCTTTTCTTTACGTCACAGGGTATGAAAGCACCCTCCTCACCAAGCGATGCTCCCTTTATCAAAGGGACCTTTCCTAGACCTACACAAATATAAGAGATAAGCACAAGAAATGAGAGCATTGACAGTAGTGATTTTAGTTGAAAAATACGACTTCAATGAGGGGTAAAGTCTCACCATCATTCTTAGCTTCCTACCGAGCTTGAGACAAATCACGCCACACTCGCTCAGCATGTTGGAAAATTGATTCCATCCGGCCGACCCAACCCAAGAGGTCTGTCACCATGCTAGTATAAATTGTTGCAGCTACATTAGCAGGAGAAATTAAGTGCCTGGAAGAATATAGTCAAAAAGAAGTGAGGGAATGCTAGATAACGTATCTACTTACGTTTCATATTCCACCTCTCGG